>JARQZK010002901.1:685000-765000 GCA_030704885.1 Cynegetis impunctata | reverse complement strand
ATTCGATGCAATGATGGTTATTTATATCCGTAATTAATACTAATGCGCGGGAATATAAACAGAATGTGGCGTAGAATGTGAATTGAATTTATTATGTGTAGGACTTGACTGAATATATTTTTAATGGACTATAAAGATTTAAGTGCTTCTAATTTACATTGTCATGCACAGAGTATATGGATTTTAGGAATTACGGTTACTGCTTTTCGAAATATTTTATACTTTTGTGTTTTTCATATTGTTGAATTGAAATTTTTCGAATAAATGATGAATTAATTGGATTTCAAATATACAATTATTGAAAGAAAAAGTTTATGCTGCTAAAAGACCCATCTCTAACATTTACTTAATCTTCCTACGAATTTAATATTTAACTCTCGAGCACAATTTGGGGCTGTAGTTTGAGTATGTTGTTCATAATTAATTTTCACCATTTTTGCTATAGAGTTGAATAATTTCTGCTCATCCAGCACTTTACCCTGAAATTTGTGTATGAAAAAAAAAATTTCGAAACTTTTTTGCTTCACAAATAACCCCAGAACACAAATTGAATTGATCTTATAGGACCAGTGGATAATATATTAATAAATAAATAAATATATATATATATATATATTTATATATTTATATATATATATATATATATATATATATATATATATATATATATATATATATATATAATGTCGTCGGTCGATGATAACGTGCGTACAAGTGCTCTTCAAAAATCCGCGATTTCGAGTGTTAAAAATCCCAAAATTTCAATGAATTGTTCACACTGTAATAAAAGAGTTGTGGACTCTCAACAGTGTCAAAAATGCAGTGAATTTTTTCACCCCTCATGCTTATTGCAAGCAAATTCCAAGAAAACCAGCCTCTGCCAACACATTACAGTGAAGAAATCTGATTTGAATCATGATGAAAACGAAGATAATGAAGATATAAAAGTCGATATAAGAGTAAAGAGTAAAAATTCCATTCTAATGGACAACAAATCATTATTGCTGGAAAAAATCCAAAATTTAGAACAAAAGCTTAATGAAAGAAAAGGTAAACATTCCCAAGAAAATCTGCAGCCAGTGAGAGATAACGTCAATATAATTGTAAATTCTGATAAGGAAATGAAGGTAACTTCTCAGAGAACGGTAAAGTCGGATAAGGATGCTGTAACTGATGATCTTAATATTAAGAGGTCTCCGGTGATGCATAACAATGCGAATGCAGAATCTATCGCTCAATCACGACAGAGTATGCAACTTGCTGTGGATCAAGTGAAAGATGCGACGTTGAAGGCGCAAAACAATATTTCATCATATGAAGGACCAATGAACAATGAGATAAATAACTCCAGCAAGGATACAGAGATAAAACATAAAAATTGGCAAGTGGTCTCTCGTAAGAAACGCACAAACAAGGAAATCATTTGTAATGGTGCAAATATTGCATCCCAGAATTCCAAGATTAAGGGTGCTTCCAAACGACGTTGGTTGTATGTGGGTAAAATATCAGGAAATGATGTTTCAGAAACTGATGTCAAGAATTATATTGGATCTTTGAGTAAAAAACCCAAAGTAATAGTGAAGAAATTGACCACAAAGGGTCAAAACTCAGCTTTCAGTGTTGGCCTCCCTGAAGAAGACTTTACTGAAGTTTTCAATCCAGCATTTTGGCCAGAGGGAGTTCTTTTACGTGTGTTTAATTTTAGCAGAAATTTTTTTCAGAAAATGAACGAGAACCAGATAATAAAATAGATGTACAAGTCAGTTTTAAAAGTAGCAAACAAACAGCTTTTAAAGTTTCATTATTGTGAAAGTAAATAGTAGTATTGTTTATTTCTTTGTTACAATTGAGTTTTTCCTATTTTGACTTGTTTTCATTTCAGTTTTGCATTGTGAGTCATGTTGTGATGTAGAATTAATTTTGAAAACTAAATAAATAATATTATTATTATTATTATTATTATTATTATTATATATATATATATATATATATATATATATATATATATATATATATATATATATATATATATATATATACAAGGTGGGCCAAAAGGAGTCATTCGATGTTGTTTGGCTCTCATTTTTTTTCTAAATGAAAAACTTCGATTCTGTTTTTCGATTATGTTTATTTGAACCTTTAGAATTTTATTGGTCAAGTCGACAAGATGATATCGACCAAATGGGCGCCGTCACAATTGATTGCTATACGGGCTCGTTTTACGGCATTTTTCATCACTTCGGCGAGAACTTTGGGCGACAGATTCTCGAACTCGTACCGAATGTTGTCCTTGAGGGCTTCCAAGATCTCGCGTTTGTCCACGTAAACACGAGACTTCAAAAAACCCCACAAAAAAAAATTCTGGAACGGTTAAATCGGGCGATATTGCGGGCCAGTGCAAATCGCCAAAAGGAGAGATGAGGCGACCCGGGAACGCCGCTTTCAGAATATCGGATGTGGCTCTCGCAGTGTGTGCCGTTGCTCCGTTCTGTTGGAACCACATGTCCTCCAGTCCTAATTCGTTCAATTGCGGCAGAAAAAACTAGGTTAACATGGCCCTATAGCGCGCACCGTCCATTGTTGTTGCTTGACCAGCGGCGTCCTCGAAAAAAAATGGCCCGATGACTCTTCCAGCGTGAACAGTGTACTATGCAGTCACTTTGAGGGGGTTTAATGGCTCCTCGTGCATCATTCGTGGATGTTCGGTGCCCCAGAAGCGATAGTTTTGCTTGTTCACGTACCCGCTGAGGTGGAAATGAGCCTCAACGCTCATTATAATTTTGGCCGAAAAATCGTCCACTTCGTCCTCGGAATTAAGGATGGCTTGGGCGTAGGTTACACGCGTTTGGCGGTCGACAAGCAGCAGCAGATGCACGGACTGGACTTTGTACGGGAACATGCGCAGGTCTTTGACCAAAATTCGCCTTAGGGACGACCGGCTGATGCCTAATTACGAGGCACGTCGTCTGATCGATGTTTCTGGCGATAGCTCGACATCCTCGGCAACACAGGCGATATTCTCGGCAGAACGGGCGCTCCGGGGCCGGCCACTCTTGGCAGCGTCTCGTGTGGTCCCATACTCTTCAAGGTTGGTGGCCAAACGGCGCAGTGTTTGCGCAGTCGGTGCCGGAAGACCGGGGAATCGGCGACGGAATTCGCGCTGCGCCAACACCACAGACGAATTGTTACGCAAAAAAATAGACACGATTATTCCGCGTTTTTGGGGAGGGTATCGCTCCATGGCTTGTTCACTTGTATTCTACATCTGTCTATTTCACAAATGTCGAAACAGATTTGACATTGGCCGCCATTTGCAAAAATAAGAGCATCTTCCAATAGGGTGATTTCTTTTGGCCCACCTAGTATATATATATATATATATATATATATATATATATATATATATATATATATATATATATATATATATATATATATATATATATATATATATATATATATATAATATTTATTTACAATATTAGTGTTGTAAACACTCGATGTTTTATCAAACTCGGTTGACGCCTCGTTTGACAATATTAACATCTCGTGTTGTAATATGAATTTATAACAACAATATTGTACAAAATTTTATCTACTTTCATTTATGCATGAAAATTTTTGGCAAAGTGCATTTTTTGGAATAAAAATGCACCTGTGAAAATGCACCTGCTATTAAGTTTACTAATCAAGTTTTTTATGTTACCTTTCGCATGGTTACTTTTTCGCATGGTTACTGTCGAAACTTTATCAAACAAATCCAAAAACATGAAAAGCGCTTTTCAAAATGAGCAATTCTGAACTTTTTACTTTTTTTTCATTACAGCACTAGTGCTGTAAAGCCATCTTTTAGAGCAGTAGTTATGTAATAGGTGCCCTTACAAAACAATTTATAAAACTGAAAAATTCATATTACTAAATGAAAGTAGATAATATATATATATATATATATATATATATATATATATATATATATATATATATATATATATATATATATATATATATATATATATATATATATATATTTAGTTTGTCCCCTCAACTAGAAGTTTGTGTGTGAAAAAACTTCCCAGATTAAAATAACTCATGTAATATGGCGTTAGCACTAGCTGATACCTGAATACATAATGCTCAACAAAACTAAATATTTGAAAACTATACAATAATTATCACCATTGAACTGAAACATAATCCCAATGCAGAAGGAAATCGAGATCTATGGACCACACAGACACCCACGAACATTCACTACTACACATTCAAAAAAAATTGTATGGATTTATTTTTTGACGTCAATTTTGAACAGTTTCTGAGAAGTCAATTAAATAGTCACACTTAATAGTCACACTGCGTTATAAAACTTCGGAGCTTAATACAATATAGTTTTTTCGAGTAAAATTCCTCGTAAATGAGGGGATTTCGAGGTTATCAGCTTGCCTAGTTTCATAGCAACACCATTTGATAACGTTTCGTTTTCTAATCCATAATATTGACTGATACATGTACATTTTCCTAACAGTTAGGACATTTGCCCCATCATACAAAGCAGAGGTAAAGTGTAAACGGTTTTTTTTCAGAACCACCCTGATGATACTATTCTGTGCTTTTACTATCGGATCTAAATCATTTTTATAGCACCCACCCCAAATAACAATACAATATCTCAAAATTGATTCGACAAGAGCATTATAAACCTCGAGTAAATACTATTTTGTCAAAATGTCCCTCAATCTATAAAATTTGTAAAATAGTACTCTGAGTCTCTTTGCCAAGCCATTTACATGTTTATCCCACTTCAAGTGCTGATCAAGTTCCATTCCGAGATATCGTATAACATTGGTATTCTGGATGTAGCCACATGAACAATCAGCAAAGCTCATGCAAGCTGCATCATGAACCCCTCAGAATATTGAGGCCCGGATGATCCACCATCGTTGCTGAGAAAGTTACAAACTTTGATTTCAGTATATTTGTAATTATAAGGACATAATATGAACTGTGATAATTCAAGCTATTAGAACAACAAGATATTAAAGTAGGAGGATAGATAAATACCTAGTATAGATACACCTGTCAAATATTGACATGTAGAAGGGAAGTTTATGAGTTCTAGAATGACAGAATAAACATCATAAAAAAAAACTTTAACGATCAGAAAATATATCCGAATGGAATAAATGAATTGAATTTGAAAAAATTTCTAGACAAATATAAAATGGAACACAAAGAAAAGTAAAACTAACAAGAATATACAATCAAACAAAACGAACAAGCACATGAATTCAAAGTTTTCAAATTGAATTAAAAAATTGATAATTTTTTCAATATAAAATTGGGCGGTTGTCCTGGAAAAAGACAATAACAACTGGGAACGAGTACCTACTAAATAAGTTTATTTTCATTCAAAAAAGATAATCAAATATTTTGAGAGGGAAAATTAATAACAGTGGATGCATATTCTGAATTTTTTTTGAATAAGTTTGAGTAGGGATATATTTTCAAGAAACTGCTGCGGTTCATTTACTTTCTATGTGAATAGTACTACAAATAAATATATACGACCATAACAGTCCACTAACAAGCTAAAATTCCACCTTGAAGGTCTATCAATTCACTTACTTAAAGAAAAAGCGTATCCACCAATACTCCTTTGCTTTCCTCGATTACACAAACCTATATCAAATGAAAACTGAGATAACCACAAAAAAGTTCTTCTGTAAGCCCACAAATTTAAATATAATTTTAAGTTATGGCACATATTTTTCTGAGAAACATCCATGTGAAGATTCAATACCGAATTGAAGGAAACACAAGTCAAAATCAAAATGAAGCATAAAAAAATACAAAGCAAGTATATTTGTCGAAATGCACTGAAGCAGAGCGTTGACCACAAAGATATCAAGTGGAAAAATGTTCAAGAATTACGAGATGAATTTGAGAAAATACCGCTAATTCAAATGAAAATATCTATATTAATAAATCATATTTTGACGATTATATTATGAGATAAAACTGATTGCAAAAATATTGGTAGCGCTGTTTATATAGAATTCACTAAGAAAAAAGATAAAAATAAGAAATAAAAGAATGGGGTAATGCGAAAGTAATTCTTGGAGATAGCAGATTTCCTCAAATATTGAATATAATCAGAGGGGGTCTATTTGTTCATTCAATATGTTATTTTAATTCTTTGACTGGTTGATTCCTAGGTTTCTCTGAATCCGAGTATTTCTCCTCTAATCGGTACTGATATACGATTCTCATCTAATAAATAATTGATGTGCATTAAGATATATTATTCTTATAATGTGAGAAAATTGATATCACTTTATCAAACGGTTTTTGGCTGGAAATCCAAACTAGGCAGAAGTCCAGTGGACAGAAAGAGGGGCACACCAACAGTCACAAACTCACAAGGATGACGAACCAAGGGCCTGTTGAATTCCGAGCAGACGATCTCGGCAAGAAATTACCGGCGAGAGAGAGGGAGGGGAGGGGAAGGAAATAAAAGTGCAGCTGACGAAAGCGAGGATACTCACTGTATATGGGCTACAGTGCAAGAAGAAGAGAAAGGTCGCCCTTGTGCGATCATTTCTCTGTCAGAGAACCCCACCGACTTCGACAAGGAAGAGGGTCTTATGAGTGTCCTAGAAAACACTGTGGGCAGAAAGAGGAAAATGAATGGCAGCTTATTTCCAAACATTAACCAGGATAGACTAAACATCTTAATGGAGGCAATAACTGATGCCACACAAATGCTGGCAAAGGCGATCAGCGAAGATATCATGGACATGTTTCTGGAGGTTCAGAATAAACGGAACGCTGGAGTGAAGAAAGATACGGAAACTCTGACGGTGAAGGAAACAAAGCTCAGGAGACAAGTACACGGAAGTACGAGGCACTTATTGAACCTGCGCTAGGGGAGAAGGAAGTGAACGCGATTATGTAAATAAAATAGCCAGAGAAAGCATTCAAAAGTAGGCTGTTCAGAAAAAATATTACCAGTCCGGATATAATCGGAAATATCATCGTTCTGGTCACAGTGAATGAAATGAAGGAGTTGAAGTATGTTGAATATGTGGTATAATCGGTTGAGGTGATCATTTCTAGCAATTTTTAATTGTGAAGGTTTATTTTCCCTTATGATTCATGTAACTCAAAAACGTCCATGTGATTGTTCACGTGCTTTTACCGTGCTCCAGATGGTGAAGCTGTCGATTGTGGCAATCTATTTCTCCCCAAACATTAGTTATATGAACTTCCAGAAGAAACTGTACTGTGCTTCTAAGGGGTATCTGGACACCCCAGCAAATACATAATCGCTGGTGACGTAAATGCGAAATTGAAATTCTGGGGATCGCCGAGAGAAGATTAACGAGAATCGTACGCAGAGAAGTTGGTGGCACAAGTAGCTGCAGTGGCGATGAATGATGGTTCTCCCACTTCTGTAAGGGGAGCCTCCAAGACGCATATCGACGTCACCCTGAAGGTGTAGGATGTATTCGAAGAAACGGAAAATGGCGTCAAGATCCAGAATGTTGAGTATAAAAATTAACATTCTCATAACCGAGTCCTTCGCCGCCCCAGTCGCGATCATGAAGACAGAGTCCTATACTATTTCTCCGAAAGAGGCGTACGACTGGATAAAGGAGGCCTTGGCAAACTACGATATCCGGAGCATGAAAGAGATGCCACACGGGTGGAATGATTGACTGAAAGGACTACGCACCGTAATTGAACATGGCTGAGTAAGGGATAACATGAGGCTGCGCCATGCCTGGTGTATGCGCAGATCGTGATATGATCGGCTGAGAAAGTCTTGAGGAGAGCGGTCTCGACAGTTAAGAGAAGGGAATGGAGAGAGATGAACGAAGATATATGGAGGGAGGGCTATCGCATTTCGACGCACCGCCTCAAATAGCAGAATATTCCCTATTCACCTAAGAAAGTCGAAAGAAGGAGGTGCTGCTGGCGATCTCCCCTGACGTAGATCTGTCACGGAGGAGGACGGTGGGGTCTACAGGTGTCGCTCCTGCTTTCACGACAAAGAAACTCGCGCAAGCATGAGGCTATCTAAATATTGGGGTAGGCCCAAATAATATTAAGACTGAGGCACTGCGGGTGGGCCCTGGGATTTCTTCTATGGCTCTCTAATGGGTGATAAGCCTGGCAGGGGCTACTGGGGGGATGTAAATTGACGAGGGTGGTATTTCTGTCGTAGAGGGTGAGGAAACTGTCGTTGCAACATGGGTGTTCCATAAAGATTAATGCTAGGTCCGAAAATGTGGAATGTGATTTATTTATGTTTTTTAGAACTAGATGGGCATATGCAGACGATCTCGCTGATATGATGGAAGCAATTGACATGCAGGAGGCGAGAAGCAGGCTCAATGACACTGTCAATTGAGCTCATGGATGACTCAACCAGAGGCCTTGAGGAGACAGCCAATTAGACAAAACTCCTAGTGGCTAAGGGACCCCGATCTGTGGGAATCTGTCATTTAGCGTGCATGGAGTAGAGAGTCCTTTGTATATCAAGCGGTTGATTCCCTGTAGGGTAGTCCATAGCGCCCTATTATACGCGGCCGCAGTCTAGAGAAACGCGATGAAGAGTGAGAAGCAGAGAAAACAAAGGTCTGCTTCCTGTACTCTACCGGCGGAAGGATTCTGGACTGAGAATCAACCGAATTGCGAGGACGAAGATCTCGAAATGGCAGCAGAGATGAGTCAATGGATGGAATGTGGCTGCATATACAAAATTTCTCCCACAAGAGAACGTACTATTTCTTCTCTCAGTTCCTAAGTGGTCACGAATCTTTCGGGGACTACACCCACAGCATCCGTAATACCGGCTCTTCGCATTGGCCAACATTGTGGCGAACTTGATAGCCAATACCTATCGCCAACATGTAGAGCGGGTGTTTGTGCTTCATTGGTTTGTATTGGAATGATGGCCAACAAGTTGGCGCGAGATCCGTATGGTATCGGTTTTTTACAAAAGATCAAAGGGTTGTGGCAGAGTTATGGCCGTCGCGTCCACACGTTGGTCACGCTTTTAGTTTGCTACGAGCTTTGAGAGTGATCACACGCAAATGATTTAAATTTTATATTTACGCTTCGTAATTAGCGTTCACAAAATGTCAGTAGTTGCGGTATGATGTGAATAAATAAACCAAAGTAGCCGTTAGCGCCTCAATATCCATTTTAATGAATTTATTCGAATATTGGCCTGTATCGAAGCAAACTGAACGACCTTCCAACGTGTGGATGCCACCACGAACTCCTCGCGAATATCTTTGCCACAACATTCGCTACAATGTTGGCCAACGTGAAAAGCCGGCATTAGACGGATAATGATATATGTGGAGTGTGTGAGACCCAGTATAGTGCTGAGCACGCGGTGTCGGAATGCGAAAGGTGGCGACACAGACGCAATCAGAGGGTAAAATCACTGGGAAATATACTACGCTTGGACGATACCCTGCGGATGTTCGAAGATGAATATCCTTCTCGAGGGAATAACCAACATCATGCGTGTAAAGAAGGAAGAAGACAGGATAGCAGAGCGTCATGCCTCGGAATCCATGAAATTAATAATGTCGAATTGAAGAATATTATTGGCTAGAAGAATAATATTGGATTCAAGAATAGAGGCTCTGAAAACAGGAAATGATGGTCCATCTCACTCCAGATACTCCTGAGCAAACATGCTCAATTCCGTGAGCGAAAAATAGAAAATCACCTTCAACAAAAACTGAAGGAGAGTATCGGCGATACGGAGAGGTTTTTATTGAGTAGAAAGGAAGATGTAGGAGCATCTTTAAACTTTAAATCAGGGAGAGCACCATGGCGGAACGAATGCCCGCCAGATGTGGTGAAAACATTTGTTACAAGATCAGTTTTTATACCTCTTCAATGAATATAGAAATTTGATCATTACTAGGAGGAATTGCTAACTTCGGACCCAACTATAAAATGTTTAAAATATCCCCATGAAAATGCACCCTGGGAAGGATTTCAACCGTGTGGCCGGATAACTTGATTATTATATATTAAGATCTGTACTAATCCAATTATCGACTGAATTATTATTATTATTGAATATTGATAAGGGCAGAGGGACAGGTCCCTATTATGCCCAAAAATAGAGAAATTACAGAATAATTAACCTACTAGTATGTACATTTGAAAAAGAAATGAAAATAAAATATCTCTACAACAGACCAAAATGAAAAGAAAATACAATATTATAAAATGAGAAAATAACCATTACTAGCCCCGAATAGAATTTGTCCAGTCCGTTTTTAAATGTGTTTGTAGATGAAGCAGATACAATGGTTTCGTTGAGATTATTCCAGCTGTCGAAAATCCTATTTGGTAGGAAGTTCTGTCTCGACCTAGCAGAAAAGTTTTCCTTCTTGAGCTTGAACTGATGACCTCTGAGACGTTCGTCGCGATTAACGGTATACATCATGTCGAGATTTCCAAAATTGAATTTTAATATTTTAAATGTGATAATCAGGTCACCACGGTGGCGGCGAAGTTCGAAGGAAGTTAATTGAGCCATAGAAAGTCTTTCTTCGTATGAGGTTCTTCTCAGTCCAAAGGGCATACGAGTAGCCCTTCTCTGGACGTTTTCCAGAAGAGCCCTATCGCGAGCCAAGTCGGGGTACCACGCTGGACCGGCGTACTCGAGAATTGGTCTCACATAAGTAGTGTAGAGTCTACAGAACGACCGAAAAGAGATTCGCGAGAAACACTTCCGAATAAGAAATAACTCGAGTTCGCACGCTTACAGATCAATGTAATATGATCGGACCAAGTTAAGGTACTGTTTACGATCACTCCGAGGTCGTTGAAGGAGAACACCGAAAGTAATGGTTGACCATCAACAAGGTACGGTGCGAGTGGGTTGTTCTTTCCTATTCTGAGCACGACACACTTTTCTGAATTTAATGGAAGTAACCGTTGAGAGCACCAGGCAGAAACAGAGTCCAAGTCCTCTTGAAGCGTTAACTGGTTTGTGAGAGGATTGGCGTAAATTTTTGCGTCATCGGCGTACAAGGATATTTGCTTGAAATAAAATAAGGAATATCACTGGTGTAGACCGCAAATAATAACGGTCCCAGGACAGATCCCTGTGGCACTCCACTTTCCACTATCCTTTCCCATGAAAAAGCGTCACCTACTCTCACTTTATATAATCTACTTGTTAGGAAAACGTCAATCCAACGATTGCAAAAAGGAATGCAAAAGTCTCCGCTTGGGAACTCGGTCAAAAGAAAAAAAAATGAATCCAGGCTTTTATAAAGTATATATGCAAAAGTATTACCACAACAACATTTCAATTCAGTCAGATTTCTTAACAGTTCTGAAATCATATTTTTATTCTACAATACTTTTTTATCTTTATTTTATGTAAGGTGTAAAAAAACATTTATGTTCGAATTAACAAAGGCAGCATTTCATTAATATTATGCGGCTCTTAATGAATAGGATAAATAAATACCTCTTACTTTAAACTCAGAAGCAACCGGAGATTTCTTCATGTTTATATTATAAGATTCTAGAGTACCTAAGTCAAAAGAAAAATATTCTATAACAATAAATTGAATATAATTACCTGTATCAAAGACAATAATGTGATAATTCGTAGAAATCGTTTTTATCTTATCTGATCTGTGCTTATATAGTCTTAGATTAAATTTGAAGAAAGAATTAAACATTCGATAAAAAGTTTTTTTGAATCAGAAATGGCAGCACAAAATCATTACAATTCGATGAAATAAGATATGCACCAATATCACCTCATTCAGTGTTATGATAAGATCATATAACTTATAAGTTGAAGATAAAATACCTCGAAGATTTAAATGCTAATAATCTGCCAAACTATTTTAATCCGCCTCTGTGTTTCTTTGATTGATAAGTATGATTTTTCAAACGTTATAATTTAATAGATCTGTAAAAATTAAAATGTTACAGTTTTATGACGAATCATTAGCCGATTTTTGCCTAGAACTTCCAAAACTTAACAAAAGCTGAGATTAATATATTGGGTTGTTATGGGCTAGCATTTAGAATACAGAAAATTGTATTTATGAAATTGGTCTTGAAATTTTCTTCTGTGAATATTTTATAACAATAAAGTAAAAATAAGTCACACATTTCAGCATATTTTGTTTGAAGCAACAATTTCCTATATAATTCAATTAAGAGCTGAACTTCAGTAACTATAAGCAAATTAATCAGTACCCAAAGAGGAGAATGACCTAATATTTTAAATAAATTTCACTTATACTAAACTTGGGTGTTACTTTCGACATATATCATTACCAATATAATATATTGGCTTTCGACAATTAAATCGAATTTCACTGAAAATGACATCCTACGGTTCAGTATTATTCTTTTTATGACCTCTGAGGATACATTTAATATAATAATTGGACGGTAGTTTGCCACATCATTCGCGTCATCCTCTTTGTAGATTGGAATAACAGTTGAAAGCTTAAACTAATTAGGAAAAACACCACCCGAAACTGATTCAATAATAAGATGCGCAAAATGTTCTGAAATATCATACGCTATTAGTTTCAAAATTTGACTATTAGACTTTTTATTCTTCAATTGATTCACTGCACCGACAACCTCAATTCCATCCACAGGATGGAAGTAGAAAGTATTATCATGAATAGGAGATGTTGTATAAATTTGACTTAGTACATTCCCGTAAATCCGTTTCAGACTCAATTTAGCAATACCAAAAAAATATTCTGCGAAAGCATTAGCTACTTCGACATCCTTAGAAGACACAACTCCACCAATATTCAATTTTAATTCATTGTTTGATTTATTGTTAGTTTTGGTTTTCCTAACAGTCTCCATATTTACTATGCTCCAAGCCATTTCATTTTTATTTTCAGATGTTCTAATGATATTGTCATAGTAACTCAACTATAGATAGATATATATATATATATATATATATATATATATATATATATATATATATATATATATATATATATATATATGAAAAACTTGGTTCACGGAATGAACCGCGTAAAAGATTTGAAAAATCTCGACGTTTCGGCTCCTTTTGCGAAGCCATCTTCAGGAGAATTAGAAGGTAAATAATTCAGACTCGTGGCCTCAATCTGCCTACTCCACGAATCGAATTAGGAGGAATCGGAAACAATACGATTGCGTGGTCTCAACCTGCCTACTCCACAACGTAACAGTTGACTCTGAAGAGTAGGCAGATTGAGACTTCAGAGTTGACAGGAAGCAGTACGGTTAGTGGAGTAGGCAGGTTGAGACCACGCAATCGTATTGTTTCCGATTCCTCCTAATTCGATTCGTGGAGTAGGCAGATTGAGGCCACGAGTCTGAATTATTTACCTTCTAATTCTCCTGAAGATGGCTTCGCAAAAGGAGCCGAAACGTCGAGATTTTTCAAATCTTTTACGCGGTTCATTCCGTGAACCAAGTTTTTCAAATACTTCCGACCGCGGAAATCTTTCTGAACATATATATTATATATATATATATATATATATAATATATATATATATATATATATATATATATATATATATATATATATATATATATATATATATATATATATATATATATAAATATATATAAAAAAATATATATATATATATATATATATATATATATATATATAATATATATATATATATTTATATTTCTCTGAAATTCATGAATGCCGAAGTAGGTTTGATTTTTCAACAGTTTTGAAACTTCCATTAATCAATCAATAATTGATAAAATCAGTCTTTCAGAATTAAATGGTGTGTTATTCATTCAAAGTAGATAAATAGGTAAGAATTAAAAATTCGACAAATTCAACCAAGCTAGTTAGTCGAGTACTAAGCGTACACTGGCTAGTATTTGGGATGTCTCGGGTTCAAACCCCGGGGCCGACTGGGGTCTGCCATGAGTTTTTTTCAGAGGTTTCCTCATGGTAATGTATTAATCCTCTGAGCTCTACCCACAGTTTCTATGTTCCATAAATATCCCGTCTCACCTATCCTTAACCCAATACCAGCCAGAACTCAAAAAGGATTAAAAAATTCAATTTTTTTGTATAGACTGGTTGTTGAGTGTTCAGCAAAGACTGAACACTGAAATTTTGGAAAAAAATGAATTTCAATTCGCAGAAAAATAGCGTCCCATTTTTGGTACGATGGCTAAAAGGGGATAAAATAATATATTTAGAAAAAACAAGACAAAAAAGACAAAGCTGCCTTAATAACAAAATGTGTTCAATAAACTCACATAAAGTATATACACAACATATAGACACTTGCTTGTCTAACATATCTACTACGCCCATATGCGAATTGCATTCTTGTATCAATTTTACGATAGAGTATTGTCACTATTGCAATGGAATTCTCACCGTTTGTGCTGTTTTATTTAGTCCACTTCACTATTTTTTCTGATAATGGTTCGTCGTCACTCTCAAACTCGGATTCGTCAGCAGGGTTAGAAGTAAACAATTCCATAGTACCTGCAACATCCACTATTTCTTCTCCTTCTAGGTCATTCTCTTCAAAATTTTCTGTGTCTGTTAGAATATCCGGGTCTGGAGGAATTATTGCTACAATAATATTTTCAATATCCATATCTTTCCAAAATTCCGGATCTTCAAATATGATGTCAATGTCACGGACAGTTAGACATTTTCTGCTACTCATAATTATCACTTCCAGCCAATGTCCCAAAATTGGGACAACAAAATTAGCAACAAATTGGCAACAGATAATTATATGAGTCAGTTCAATTTCCTTCCGTATCGAAAAAAGAGACTATTCAACAATAAAACTGCAATGGTATAATTATAATTTTCTTGACAGAAATATATTGAAATCACTATAACGTATGACAACCCCAACGCGCCAGGCAAGTGCCGACTTGTTGAATCAGTCTAATTTCTGTTATTGTTCCTGTGAGACATCTGACTATAAATATATGATGTACATACTTTGACCTAAATGACATTATCAAATACTCTAGTTTTCTGTGATAGTTTTGAAGGAATCTGGCAAAAATGGCGCGTCCCAAAAATGGGACGTTGGCTGGTGTTGGGTTAATGCGATCCTCTGATCTGGCTGAAGGAGTTAATACCAAACTCAAGCTGCCCGCCTCCCTGACACATACTTCAGGGAGGAAAGAAACACGTGTGTTTCCTTTCCCTTTTCCGACAAATTCAAGAGCAGCACTAATTTGAATATTATATATATATATATGTATATCTATATATATATATATATATATATATATATATATATATATATATATATATATTATATATATATATATATATATATATATATATATATATATATATATATATAATATAATATATATATATATTGTTGTATAATTTATTTATTTGAATTGTTATTGCCTGTGAACCATTTTTAACTTTTTGATAATTATTATTAGCAATAACAGGCTCGGTGAATCTCAAAAAACTCGATTTTATTGAAAAGTTTACGTTTCGCCACGACATTCCTAGCTTTTTCAAAACTTTTGAAATATTGAAATTTCTTTGACATTTATTGATTTGAAAAAATTTGAATAGTTAATGAAACATAGAATCATTTTTTAACTATTCAAATTTTTTCAAATCAATAAATGTCTAAAAAATGTCAATATTTCAAAAGCCACGAATGTCGTGGCGAATCGTAAACTTTTCAATAAAATCGAGTTCTTTTGAGATTCACCAAGCCTGTTATTGCTAATAATTATCAAAAGGTTATATATTTATATATATATATATATATATATATATATATATATATATATATATATATATATATATATATATAAATATATAACCTTTTGATAATTATATATTATCTTATTATAATTATAGAAATATATAAACATATCAATTTATCTACTGAAATCCTTCGCAATAATTCAAGATCATACATATTTCAGAGAGTTGTGGAAGTATAGTTATTCGTTGCTCCCGTTATATATTTTCATGTTAATGTTTTCATCGTTAAATATGTTATATTGAACATGTCCCTAATGAGAATATGACTTTTGTTATATCAAATTAGAATAAACTCAACTCATCTGAAAAGATCATATTTTTGAATAGTTTCCATTTGCTCTCGAAGTTATATATAAATCCATGTAAAAATAATATTTTTAAATAAATTACTATCGAACTTTGTTAATTTTTATAATTCTACCTGCTGTTCAATACATTATATATAACGTAACGAATTTCGTTCCAACAATGTATCCCCATGACACCTCTCGTATTTTATCATATTCCGAACTTACGCCGAAACAATTTCTTTTAAACAGAACAAAGATTTTCATTTACTTCATCCGTTATGGATACAATTAATGGGAGTAAATCCTTTCTCAAATTGAGGTATTATCTCACCTCGACGTAAGCTTACCATCCTTTGTATGAATCTTACATCGGATAAGGAAATAACATGATCTTACTGCAGGCACGCACA
This sequence comes from Cynegetis impunctata, assembly GCA_030704885.1. Taxonomy (NCBI): domain Eukaryota; kingdom Metazoa; phylum Arthropoda; class Insecta; order Coleoptera; family Coccinellidae; genus Cynegetis; species Cynegetis impunctata. The sequence continues at coordinate 748,474 of JARQZK010002901.1, read as the reverse complement.
GCTGTCTTCATAATAAATTTCATCGGAACCCACTTGAATACATGTGTACTTTTATTCATTTTCGACTGTGAGCAAGTATAAAATTTGTATTCCATTGTTGCAAGCACACAAACACATAGTAAATCATTTCCCAAGACGCTTGATGTTCTTTACCGTTCATCAAATATGCGCCTGAGCTATGCTTCGTTAAAACACTCCTTACAAATATTTACTTGATCTACACATATTTCTAAGGCATGTTCATCCATGAATGAAGTAACTCTTAAAATAAAAATTAGTTTTGAAATAACAGTTTCTAATGATTCTATATTCAAGTAGTTCTTCATATTTTGTAGGTTACCTAATGTAAATGGTAAAATTACAGACTATTGAATAGTTGATGGAATCCGTCGTTACTACGTGATAATTTAACATGATGAACAAAAACTAAATTTGAATTTAAAGTATAAACTTTAAAATAAAAACACTTGGCTTATGTTTCACAATATAAAAAATATTTAGATACTGTATTTAGCAGTAACGAAAAGTCGACATGTTTCGAGTTATGAACTCATTATCAAGAATTACTACAGGAGAGTATTACATCCTAATTTATAAAACAGACAAAAGCAAAGGTGATACCTGAAAATCAATTTGTTCGTTTACAAGGGGTAATTGACTATTATGGGCGGAACTTATTTCGAGAATTTCAAGAAGGTCAAGGCGTTTTCCTTTGTTACCTGAATGTAACAATTTGGTTTCGTTGAAATCCAGGAAGTGATTGAATTTTATACAATGTTCAGAGAAGCCAGTGGTATTTTTTTTTTAAATTGACTTTTTATGTTCTTCAACACGAATATTTATATTCCTTCCTGTCTGTCCAATAAAGAAAGCAGGACATTCGTCGCAAAATATTTTGTAACACCACTGTTTTCTCTGATGTTAGATTTTTCTTTATTATTGATCAAGAATGACTTCAAGTTTATCTTATTTGTACAAATTGTTTTAACGTTATTTTTCGGTAGTCTGTTACAAATTTTGCTACTCAAATTAGGCACATAGTTCATTGGGAAATATTTTTGTTCTTCTGTTGTTGTTCTGTTTTGAGTAGCAAAATTTGTAACAGACTATCGAAAAATAACGTTAAAACAATTTGTACAAATAAAAGAAACTTGAAGTCATTCTTGGTCAATAATAAAGAAAAATCTAACATCGGAGAAAACAGTGGTGTTTACAAAATATTTTGCGACGAATGTCCTGCTTTCTATATTGGACAGACAGGAAGGAATATAAATATTCGTGTTGAAGAACATAAAAAGTCAATTTTACAAAACAAAAATACCACTGGCTTCTCTGAACATTGTATAAAATTCAATCACTTCCTGGATTTTAACAAAACCAAATTGTTACATTCAGGTTACAAAGGAAAACGCCTTGACTTTCTTGAAATTCTCGAAATAAGTTCCGCCCATAATAGTCAATTACCCCTTGTAAACGAACAAATTGATTTTCAGGTATCACCTTTGCTTTTGTCTGTTTTATAAACTAGGATGTAATACTCTCCTGTAGTCATTCTTGATAATGAGTTCATAACTCGAAACATGTCGACTATTCGTTACTGCTAAATACAGTATCGAAATATTTTTTATATTGTGAAACATATGCCAAGTGTTTTTATTTTAAAGTTTATACTTTATTCTTTATGATGTTTCACCAAGTGATGTGCGAGAATTCAATCTCAGTTATTATAAATTTGAATTTACTACGTTTATCATCACAAAAATACTTTTAAGAAAATATATAACACTGCGATTGCAATTTCGGTCACTAGACCATCATCGGGCAGATTGAGTTAAGAACATGAATACATAATTATAGATTTGCGCTCATGGGTGGGAAAGAATTATTGCAGGTACCTAAATAGACAAGAGGAACATATTTCAAGAAGGGCTGATCGAGTGAATTTCCGAAATTGGTACAATACAATGTTCTTAGAAAAGTCGTTATTGTTTGAATGTACTAAATATAGGAGAAGATATCAAGTCAATCTGGTCGTTCAGTAAGATATCATTTGCATTATGACTTTTCTAAGAACATTGTATTGTACCAATTTGGGAAATTGGCTCGATTAGCCCTTATTGAAATATGTTCCTCTTGTCTATTTAGGTACCTGCAATAATTCTTTCCCACTCGTAAGCGCAAATCTATAGTTATGTATTCAATTCTTAACTCAATCTGCCCGATGATGATCTAGCGACCGAAATTGCAATTGCAGTGTTATATATTTTTTAAGAAGTATATTTGTGATAATAAACGTAGTGAATTCAAATTTACTTTTTGTTCAACAGAATATTGATCCTGCTTCGGTTAATTTTGTCATCATTCCACTAAATTTTTAGTTTTCTATTTAAAAGTAAATTGAAAAATTTGTTGGAATCAACTTATTTATCCAATTAATAACAAATTGATTGGAACTGATTAGAGTTACAATTAATACCAATTGAAAAAATATTGCCAATTATTCGACAGAACGGAAAAATATTTCAAAATTGAATTAAATAAAAAAACTCTATCGCAGCAAGCTGCATTAGAAAAGCAGGTTTTCATTCGTATCCAGTCTGAAAATCTATTTATTCAATTAAGATTTTTTTTCAAATTCAAACCAGCTTCCTGTATATTTGAATTACCAACTTTCAACACTGTTGCTTCAACATTGCGCAGTTTATTGAGTAAACAAGATTTATACTCCCCCTCTGGGAGTCAACCCCCAATCACTCCTCACCAAAACTAATCCAATCTGAAATATCATACGAAACTACCTACCTACAAACTTTCAACCCTATTGATCCAAAATTGCGCCCTTTATCGTGTAAACAAGATTTATTTCCTCCCCAGGGGGTTAACCCCCCAACAAATTCTAACCAAAACTGATCCCATTCAAAATATACGAAACTATCTACATACAAACTTTAAACCGTATTGATCTAACATTGCGCCCTTTATCGTGTAAACAAGATTTATTTCCTCTCCGTGGATCAACCACCCAACCAATTCGTACCAAAAGCAATCCCATCCAGGATATTATTCGTGGCTACCTACTCATAGACTTTCAACCATTTTCAAAATTTTAAAATTTTTTATTGTCATGTTCGAATATCGCAGATTTACTATCGGAAGAAATATGTTCTTTAAAACGAGATTCAAAATTTCGCCCGGTTTGTCCAACGTACGCCGTTGGGCATTCACCACATTCAATTCTATACACCCCAGATTTTTTTATATTTGTCTATGTTTTGTTTAACATTAAATAATAGTTTGCTTAAGTTCAACCCACTCGAAACGGATGTTGTTATATTAAATTTTGAAAAGTAATTGCAAATATTATTTGATAATTGACCAATATAACTTATACTAGCATATCTTCTTTCTGGTTTTTCATTATGGAGTATAGTAAGCGGGAAGTTTGTTTCTGCTCTTTACTATTGAGTTTAAAAAGTGTATAGGAATATTATAATTTGAAGCTATTTGTTTTATTGTACTAATTTCTATATTGAAATCTTTATCTGATAGCGGGATGGAAAAAGCTCGGTGAATCATTGATAGGCCCCTAGTTTGTGATTTATATTATTATTATTATTATTACAAAAGTTGAGAGTTAGGGAATGTCTGCACCGAAGAGAGAGTGAAGCGCTCTATATGTGATTATCAAGTCACCTCTCAATCTGCGTTCCGAAAAAGAAGGCAACTGAAACAACCGCAGCCTAGTCCGATAGTCCAAACGAATTCTGCCAAATGAAATACGTGTGCTCCACCGCTGCACGGATTCTAAGAGTTCCTGATCTCTGTTCAGATTTGCCCACCATACTGGGCCCGCATACTCAAGAATAGGTCGTGTAGAGGGTCCTGCATGTGGCAATATCACATCCAGCGAAAGTTTTGGATAGTAGATAAGTGAATTTTTTTGCCCTGGATACAGCAATTGAAATGTGGGTAGACCAATTTAGGTTCTCAGTGACTGTAACACCCAGGTCACAATGTTGCGAGACGCTAGCCAGCCTCTGCTGGTCGATGAAGTAAGCAATCTTAGGATTTCCCTTACCAATATGAAGCACACAACACTTATCGATATTGAGAGGCAACAACCACTCCTCGCACCACTTGGATAAATTATCAAGGTCATTTTGGAGGTGTCCTGTATTGACTAGTGGACAGTTACTGAGCTTAGTGTCATCTGCGAACATTGCATAGCTGGATTTAAAAATACGCGGGAGCTCAGAAGTGTACAACAAAAACAAGATGGGACCCAGTACCGAGCCCTGGGGAACACCACTACGGACCCTTATATCGGAAGAGGAGAAACAGTCCACGACCCTAACTCGAAACGTACGGAATGATAAAAATGATTCAATCCAAGAAAGCAGATGACCTCTCACTCCCAGGAACTCAAGTTTCCACAGGAGTCGGCGGTGGGGAACACGATCAAACGCTCGTGCAAAATCGAGGTACACAACATCTACCGGAGTGCCAGAATCAACACATCTCGTCCAATCGTCAACACAGGAGAGAAGATTTGTGATGGTGGACCTACCTGGAAGAAACCCATGTTGCTCTTTCGGAATTAAGTTATTTTGATACGCAAACTCTAACAGCTTATCACTAATAATAATAAATATGATTGAAAGAATCCATTGGAATAGTTTCACCACTTTATTGGCAGATATATTCATGAATAATTTAGAAAAATCAATTATAGAAAATAAATTAACAGAAAAATATTTTCTCTTCTGGTACCGTTAGTACGGTAGTAGTAGTAGTGGTTGACGATATTTTAGAAGGCTCTCACGGTTCAAATAGACAAACAGACCAATTTTTGAATTTTCTAAATAATTTCAATAAAAACATAAAGCTGTCTGCAAAAATAGAAAATAATAACCACATAAATATCCTAGATTTGACAATATCAAAAGAACATAATAAACTTTCCTATAATATCTATATAGGAAAGACACATTTAGAGATGCAACTATTCCAATGGAATCTTTCAACCATATAAATCACAAACTAGCGGCCTATAATTCAATGATTCACCGAGCCTTTTCCATCCCTCTATCACATAAAGATTTCAATATAGAAATTAGATTTCAGTATGGATATAACTTTGAATAATATTATTTAGATACGGCATCTACAAGAATTGCCTATTTTGCATTGTTCGGAACTCATCTTCGTTATGGTCTTGCCTTCTGGGGTTCATGTAATTCTTCACAATTTCACACTATTCTCAAATTGCAGAAGGGAGCAATTCGTTACATGTTTGTACTGAAAAATAGGGCTCATTACAAACCTTACGTCAAGAAAAATGGAATTTTGATGCTTCCTTCTTTATATTTACTCGAATCTGTGTGCTTGATTCATAAGTATTTTCCGCAAAAAAGTCCATCATTTACAATGCTAATCAAATTTACAATCATCTTCCAGAGGATTTAAAATCCATAACTTCCTTGGCCAATTCTCGGAAACGAAGTAAATCTTATTTTCTTGATAAACCTTATTACTCTATAGAGGACTAATTTTCTGAGCATTGATTGATCGATATGACCGAATTGAATAGCACAGGAATCAGCTTCGATTGAAGACCAAGCTAGTTAGTTGAGTACGTTAGGTACGCTGGCTAGTATTTGGGAGGTCTCGGGTTCAAACCCCGGGGCCGACTGGTCTGCCATGAGTTTTTTTCAGAGGTTTACTCATGGTAATGTAAGTCACTGCTTGCAAACTTACAAGGCGAATGCTGGGCCAGTATTAATCCTCTGAACCCTACCCACACTTCCTATGTTCCATAAATATCCCGTCTCACCTATCCTTAATGCACTTGTACATACAAGTGTATCCTCTGATCTGGCTGAAGGAGTTAATCCCAAACTCAAGCTGCCCGCCTCCCTGACACATACTTCCGGGAGGAATGAACCACGTGTGTTTCCTTTGTTTTTTTCCATTGAAGAGGATTTCGGTTCTATTGTGAAGTTTGTATATATTTTTTATGGAAATGTGGTACGATTTTTATTTCTAGGTATATCTTGATGTGTGTTTATTTTTATGTTTAAAAAAACTACTTTTCAAAATTTAATATAACATCGTTTGCAAGTGGGTTGATCTTAAACAAACTATTATTCAGTGCCAAACAAAAACAGACAAATATAAAAAATATGGGGTGTATAGAATTGAATATGGTTAATGCCTAACGGTGTACGTTGGACGAACCCGGCAAAATTTGGAATCTACGTTTTGAAAAACATATTTCTTTCGATAGTAAATCTGCGATATTTGAACATAATAAAACTACCAAGGCATAAAATCACAATAGAAGATCTATATATTTGCAATAAAGGAACCACAATGAATCTATTGGAGTTTGGAAATTAACAAGCTAAGAAAAAACCCAGAATTCCAAACTGTAAATAACCAATTAGACCTCAACTCCTCTCCACTCCTAAATCTTTAAGGGTTAGATATAAATAGTTTTACCTGATATGTCTACATTTATTTGACTATGATGTGATAGTCGAATAACTATTTTGAATACATTATGTGGAAATTACCGAAAATTATTTTTATTTCTGTTTATTTGAAATGAATTTTCATAGAATAAATAGTTCATCAATATCGCCAATTTATTAAAAGGTTTTCACCTCCTCCAGCTTCCTGAGATCGACAGAAGATTACCTGGAACCTAAAACCAGAGTGGACCTTTCAGGGAAGACTTCAAACCAACATTGGATGAAGCCGAATGAAGAACGGGCACCAGGAGGCAGTGAAAACCGGGAAATCTGGAAGGCGCTAAACAGACTGCGGACGGACACGGCGAGATCGAGAGATACCCTAAATAAGTGGGACTACCCTGTGGATTCCAATCTCTGCGATTGTGGACAACTGCAAACCACGCAACATATGTACACTTGCCCACTATGCCCTGTTAGATGTACCATAGAGGACCTTATGGCAGCGAAACCGAACGCAATTGACGTCGCCCGATTCTGGGCAAAAAATGTTTAGCTTTAGTATACTTATTATATAATTTATGATGCTTCTGACACGAATAAATAAATAACCTCCTCAGAGGCCTCGGTAGACCAGGCGGTATGGTTTACCGCTTGTAAACCGAGGATTGTGAGTTCGAGTCCCACCTTGCTCTTGGGTGTTGTATATGTCTGGAATTTAGTGGTTATAGTTTTAAGAGGAATTGTTGGGTAATGTGCATTGTTCACAAGCCCATTGGCCGTTCGGAACCGGCGTTAAACTGTAGGTCTCTCGAGTTGAAAAAAAATAACCTCCTCCAGTTGAGAGCAATCTTATTTCGAAATCTCTAACACAAGAAAAACGCATAAATAGGTATAAATAAAATTAATATTCAAGAATTTGACAGAAAATAAATGTTACTTTTAAGATAATGATAGTGAATCGAAGGAAATTTACAAATTACCCGAAATATGCATTGCTTCATTTCCTATGATCTTATAAATTTATGAGATTATTTTATGACCAAATTGGGAACAGTGGACATTACCAAGAAATCTAGTCAAAAATTACTTAACACGTGTGTTCCAACATCACAAATAGCGAATGATTCACCTCAGTTTGTCAATTCAATGACTCATTAAAGCTTTAATGTTCACTGGTTATGCAATTATTATGATTGATGATTCGAGTTCGATGTATGATTCAAGCTTCAAAGCAGTAGATTTATTTATTTATTTAAAACAAACGGCAAAGCCAATTTACAATTTAACAACAATAAAAAAGAAATTATACTCAATTGAGACAAATATAACAAAAATTGGACCCAGTTGACAAAAACATAATTCAAACGACCTCAAAATGTGTCTTCAGGCTGAAATTGGATATCTGGAATAAATCAACCTCTATCGAAATTGCATCTTTCATAGCTATGGTTCAATACGATTGTTTATACCGTAGTTTGTAGTAGTGAAATCTACACTGATCTAGTCTCTATGTCTCAGAATTACATTATTAGCATTCAATTTTAACCTAGACAATAAATATTCAGTCAATAAATTTATTGAGTAATTTGTATATAAAAATTATTTCGAAAATCTTTCTAAAGATTTTCGAAATAATTTTTTTTTTTTAAAGGTTAAGGCTTCAATTGATAGGGAACTATATAAAAAATCATAATGAACAAAAACAAAACTTGAATTCACTACGTTTATTATCACTTAAATACTTTGAAAAATATTACACTGCGATTGCAATTTCGGTCACCATCATCGGGCAGATTGAGTTAATTTAACTTATGTGGGGTTTACACGGGTGACTTAAGCCGCACGATATTTGCCGCGCGTCGAAAATCGACCATCTAAATGGCAATTTCGGCTAGGCCGCAAGTGACTAAAGCCGCAAGCCCCAAAGTTGAGTAGCATCCGACTTTGGTCGCGCGCCGACAGGCCGCATACGCCTGGTGACCGTGTAAACGATCAGTTGCAGACGATCGCCGGACGCGTGAAGGAGTGTTTCGCGCACGTTGCTCCACTACCGCGATTCTACGTACAGATCCTTTGGTTAAACAACCATGAATAAAAATAATACCATACAGTTTTGGGAATGCTATGAAAGGCATCCATGCTTATGGAACCCAAGAGAACAAGATTACAGGAACAATAGTGTACGTTTAGCGGCTCTCAAATCTATTCTTCAGGAAATGTGTTTGACCTTAACAGTTGAAGAGCTTAAATTGAAGATAAAAAATGTATCCGAAGCTCCCAAGACTTTACGTCGAGAAATCCATCCATGTACCCAAAATTTACGTTTTCTTCTTTCCTTTTGTTTGTTTTTTTCTTTTTGTGCTTCAAGCAATTCTTGAATAATTGAATTACCAACTATTTCAATTCCGGCAAGAACACCTATTTTGCTCAACATTTTCGAAGTAATGACCGAGCCGCTTGCGATTTTAGTCGCCTGTGTAAATGGGCTAGCAATGCGGCTTGGTGAGGCGATTTGTGAAGCGACTAGCCGCACGGCGAAAATCGACCCGTGTAAACCGCTCTTTAACTGAGAATAAAGTGAGACTAAAAGCGTGACGAAAACATATAATAGAAGTGACACAAGCGAACAGCGTATAATACCTTTCTCTTTCTCCCTCTTTCTTTCCGTTCTCTCATACCTTCTCTTTCTGATTCCACTCCACCAGGCCAATCGACAATGCATAGTATGTACTCATGAGTTCATGTACAAGCAACGCGAAAACGTCATGAGCCGTCGCGGGACGCCTGCTAGATGTGAAACATCGAAATGATTTTGTATAAGTTATATGCATAAAAGAACAGATTACGACAGGAATCAGATATGGCATAATGAAAAGATAAAGCATTACAAATTTGTTCCATAAAATAATAACTACGTATAGTACGTTTATATTCCATTATATAATAACGGGCGATACGTTACACTCTCGTTATATTATACTATTTCTGTATTCTACGGTGTATTGACTACAGAGTGGGATGAGTACTAAACCGTGGTGCCGTATTTCTGAGTTCGAATCCTAGAGACGAATCCTGGATTTTTTCATTTATTTATTTACAATCTCGTTGGAGCTCTTGGCCCCACATAACAATATTAAATAGTTCAACTTGGATTAGTATAAGTTTTCACTTCTTTCGAGCGTCCCGAGACGCGCATGATTTTGTTTGCAAATTGTGTTGCGTCTATATTATCCGAATGAACTTCGTTCCTACCTGGTGTCCCATTACACTATTTATTTTTTACCCCGAGGCGAAGCTAAAGGGGTTATAGTCTCACGACAAGAAGTTGGTAACTGGCCCGATTTTAAAAATTCCAACGGACATCGATAAAACACATATGATTTCATTCGGGAATTTGAATTTCCAATTTTTACCAACGAAGAATAAAAAATTATAGAGTTTTTTAGATAGGCATTACGACATGCGCATGCGCCAAGGTCGATATGTACGAAGTCCTACAAAACATGCGTCGAAGTGCTCTGTGTGCCACGGTAACCAAGCGACGTTGATAGCTTAAGCTTGATTCTGCGTCTGTGTCTGCTTCCCATCAATAGATATCTTATCAATTTGATTCATAATTTGCAGCAAAATGAGCCGGGATAGGATATTCAAATTCGACAGTCAAACAATGAATTTTTTTGCTAAATTTTCACGGATTTTATTCGTAATATCGACTTATTAATACATTTATTGCAATTTTCTTTCATTTCATTCGTAAAATCGACTTTCATTGTTATTCAATTTATATAATAGGTACATTCAAAAAATATTGACGACATGCACATGCGCCGAGGGGTTTTATCATTCCTAGTGCTACGCAGTAGGGTGTCATTCATTATTTTCTATGTAATTTCTCTCCTGGCAGGAGGGGTGCAAGTGCACCCGCTTGCACAGGGCCGGCCCGTGCCGGGGGTGCAAGGCACGCGGGCGGCATTCTACAAAGGGGCGGCAAAAGATTTCAAAAAATTTATTTATACACACATGCACAAAGATGCCGATCGCTATATAAATATTACTTTGTACGCCGTAAATATGCCGAACATGTATTACACCTTTGAAGATATAGGTCACCATGAAGGCAGCAAAACAGCTACACTCAAAAACTAGGCTACAGGTGGTGTATTTTCAGACAAAAATATTGTATTTTTTGCTTTTTTCGATAATCCTTCATTAATGCCGCCAGCATGGCTGTATATATCATACCAGGATAATTTTGAAACTGGTGTTGATTTAATTAAGTTTGTAATTGAATGAAAGTATGAAGTAAGAGTGAAATAAAACTGAAATAATTGTTAATAAGGTCAAGTGCTTTTTGAAAGCTAGAAGTTACGGAACGTTAGTATTTTTGATTATATTAATACTCAAGCTCCTATTTTCATTTCATTTTGTAATATTTGCGAAATTTATTTTATTGTAGGTACAATAATTCAGATGGCTGATGGTAGAAAGATATCTGCTAGGCGCTAGATACTACAGATTTAATCAAAGAATTTACAATTAAAAAAGCAAGAAAATTTGCTTTCAATAATTAAAATGTATGTACTTCTGACTAATTAAGTTTATGTTCATAACTTATAATATAAAGCATCCAAGTTCAAAGTGCCAATAAAAAATGAAAGATAATACAAAATTATCTATATAGGTAAGGAACTTCTTCATTTTTATAACTAAGGATTATATGAAAGTTATATATTTTTTAAATTTGTTTCAAATATATTCTTTTTTTAAATTATAAAAAGTTCATAAAAAGTTACCTTTATCTTTTCTATTTTAAATTGTTTACTTTCTTAAACAGATTAAAAGATATCTAATAATTAAAACAGAATTTCAAAGCAACCCAGTTATTATTATTATTATTATTATTATTATTATTATTATTATTGACGGATTATAACATTCATGTTCTGATGAGGAAGGGCGGCAAATTATACCCTTGGGTCGGCCCTGCCCTTGCACCCCGCTGCCGGCGACCATGTGTATCTATGTATAATAATGCAGTACCCATTCGATATTAGCACCAAGCTAGTTAGTCGAGTACTTAGCGTACGCTGGCTAGTATTTGGGAGGTCGCGGATTCAACCCCCGGGGCCGACTGGTCTGCCATGAGTTTTTTTCAGAGGTTTCCTCATGGTAATGTAAGTCACTGCTTGCAAACGTATAAGGCCAATGCTGGGCCAGTATTAATCCTCTGAACCCAACCCACACTTCCTATGTTTCATAAATATCCCGTCTCACCTATCCTTAATGCACTTGTAGATACAAGTGTAACCTCTGATCTGGCTGAAGGAGTTAATCCCAAATTCAAGCTGCCCGCCTTTCTGACACATACTTCAGGGAGGAATGAAACACGTGTTTCCTTCCTTTCCTTTCGATATTAGCTCTTCGCATCGAGATTATATCACTCGGATATATCCGTCTGTCAAAAATCTCAATATTTTTCTCGTGTAGTTAAATCGGAGACTTCGAAGGCGCCTTGGGGACTAAACATTATTGCTTCAAACTAATTGGAGTTATTTGTACAATAAATTGAGGAATCTGTATGTTTTCTTCTAAGCTCAGCCAAACTTTCAGAACTCGAGCGTGTTACTTAATCCACTGAAGCGTTATCATTATTGTTTTTCAGATCGATCTAACCTTGGCTCAATCAGAGTATATTGGATAAGAATATAATCAGTTCTATTAACCCTGCCAATTCATGAGCAACGCAATTCAGTATACAATTTTGAAATGAGCAAATCTATCTTAAGCTGAATCAATTAAAAAGTGGATTAACATCTAATCTATAACTCAAATCACGAGTTCGCTTCTAAACTGAGAATGATGAATGATAAGTAGTTCGCTATGTTAAAGTAATTCCAACGTCATTCATTTAGACCAGAGAAACTGATATAATATATACAGCGTGTCCACGGATGAGGTTTCCAAGAGGAAAAACTTTCAGTTTAAGCGAAAAATGTTATTTTTGATGAAAAGTTTTGCTTGTGTTCAAAAACTCCATCAAATAAATTAATGAATAAAGTATAAACTTTAAAATAAAAAAAACACTTAGCATATGTTTCACAATATAAAAAATATTTAGATACTGTATTTAGCAGTAACGAAAAGTCGACATGTTTCGAGTTATGAACTCATTATCAAGACTGACTACAGGAGAGTATTACATCGTATTTTATAAAACAGGCAAAAGCAAAGGTGATACCTGAAAATCAATTTGTTCGTTTACAAGGGGTAATTTACTATTATGGGCGGAACTTATTTCGAGAATTTCAAGAAGGTCAAGGCGTTTTCCTTTGTTACCTGAATGTAACAATTTGGTTTTGTTGAAATCCAGGAAGTGATTGAATTTTATACAATGTTCAGAGAAGCCAGTGGTATTTTTGTTTTGTAAAATTGACTTTTTATGTTCTTGAACACGAATATTTATATTCCTTCCTGTCTGTCCAATATAGAAAGCAGGACATTCGTCGCAAAATATTTTTTAAACACCACTGTTTTCTCCGATGTTTCTTGACTTTTCGTTACTGCTAAATACAGTATCTAAATATTTTTTATATTGTGAAACATAAGCCAAGTGTTTTTTTATTTTAAAGTTTATACTTTATTCTTTATGATGTTTCACCAAGAGAGAGAATTCAATCTCAGTTAAATAAATTAATATTCAAGTGTTTTGAAGCCTGTTTAATTTTATATTCAATTTCATGTGAAACCCTACAAATTTTTGCACTAACTTGGGAAATGTAATAATAATTTAATACATATATATATATATATATATATATATATATATATATATATATATATATATATATATATATATATATATATATATATATATATATATATATAATATAAATATATATATATATAATATATATATATATATATATATATATATATATATATATATATATATATATATATAATGTATTAAATTATACATTCCCAAGTTAGTGCAAAAATTTGTAGGGTTTCACATGAAATTGAAACATAATAATTTAATACATATATATATATATATATATATATATATATATATATAATATATATATATATATATATATATATATATATAAATATATATATTATATAATATATATATATATATATATATATATATATATATATATATATATATATATATATATATATGTATTAAATTATTATTACATTTCCCAAGTTAGTGCAAAAATTTGTAGGGTTTCACATGAAATTGAATATAAAATTAAACAGGTTTCATAACAATTGAATATTAATTTATTCAACTGAGATTGAATTCTCGCACATCACTTGGTGAAACATCATAAAGAATAAAGTATAAACTTTAAAATAAAGAAACACTTATAATAACAACATATATATATATATATATATATATATATATATATATATATATATATATATATATATATATATATATATATAAATACAGGGTCAGAACTATTTAGAGGGGAACTACAGGAATATCGAAAACCGTTGAAATACAGGGTGCTTTGAATTATAAAAAAGTTGCGTTATTTAGGGATGAGTGTGATGGTGCAAACAGATCCAAAATATCTCTAATGATTCCCGAGATATCTCAAAAATACTAAAAACGAGATTTTTATTTCTCTGTAACTCTGGAGTTTCTGGAGATAACTTCACTAAATTTGGTTTGTAGCCATTATTCAGCATAGCAATTCTACCGTTGTTATCAGATTTCTTCTATTTCTCAGTGTTTCAGAGACGAGATAGTCAACTTTTTTTTTCTTGTGGACTCCTTATGGAGTTATAAAGAAAAAAATTACGAATTCAAAAATGTATACTCTACAAAAATATTGGGTCAAATTTGAACTTCTTTCTATATTTTTGTTTATGTAGTAGGCTCGTGCCAGAATTGTCAAATAAATTTGTTGACAGTTGTTATGTGAAGCCATCACTTTGTAATACTTGAGCTTTGTAAAAACCTGAATCCTGTTTGGTAACGCCCTATTAATTACATAAATAATGAAATATTTGTTGTCGAAAAAACAAGACATGTATGATACTCAGATACGCGCATATAGAAACTCCGGAATAGCATCTGAACATTATTTGCAACAATATCCAGAACGAATGCAGCCGAAGTGTACCATCTTTCAAAAACGGGACAGATGTATGAAAGAAAATGGTAGTTTGGAAAAAAAGAGGCAAGAACCACATAACCGCTACACATAATGAAATAAATGTGCTAGCTTAAGTTCATATAAATCCAGAAACTTCCACAACTTCAATCGTTAAGGAATGTGGTATGTCACAGAGTGGCGTATCAAAAATTTTAAGAAAGCATAAAACCCACGATTACAAGTTTACAACAGTACAAGGGTTACAACAGGGCGATCATCAAGCAGATTGAATTTCTGTATTTGGCTTTCTCCTAAATTAGTAGGAGATCCGCAATTCCTGACAAAAGTCTTGTGGTCGGATGAATCTACATTCACTAACAATGGTGTATTTAAGCGGAGAAATCATCATCACTGGGCCAATACCAACCCACATTTAAAATATGAGTCAAGATATCAAATGGGATTTAGTGTTAATATTTATTATGCTATATTGAATAACCAGATAATTAGACCCTTCTTCATCGATGGTTCATCAAATGGACCCAAGTACTTAGATATACTACAAAATTATGTAGAACAATTTCTACAGACATTGCCAGTTGTAGGCTACGTAGAGTGTTGGTATCAGCATGATGGAGCTCCAGCGCATAATAACTTGGAAGTCAGAAATACTAGATTCGGCGAATAATGGATATAAACGGACCCATTAACTAGTTAGTCGAGTATGTTAGGTACGCTGGCTAGTATTTGGGAGGTCTCGGGTTCAAACCCCGGGGCCGACTGGTCTGCCATGAGTTTTTCTCAGAGGTTTCCTCATGGAAATGTAAGTCACTGCTTGCAAACTTATAAGGCGAATGCTGGGCCAGTATTAATCCTCTGAACCCTACCTACACTTCCTATGTTTCATAAATATCCTGTCTCACCTATTCTTAATGCACTTGTACATACAAGTGTATCCTCTGATCTGGCTGAAGGAGTTAATCCCAAACTCAAGCTGCCCGCCTCCCTGACACATACTTCAGGGAGGAATGAAACACGTGTGTTTCCTTCCTTTCCTGGCCGGCTAGATCTCCGGACATGAATCCGATGGATTACTTTTTTTGGGGAGTCTTGAAGGACTATGTTTATCAAGTAGTCATACATAATATAAATGAAATTCGCAACAGAATTATAAAAGAAATTAGATTCATATCTCCTGAACAAATTCGAGCGGCTATCCAGGGAATTTCTGAAGGAGCGCGGCTCTGCATTATTAACAAAGGAAACCATTTCGATCATATTTGAAAATTAATTCTTTAAATATTAACTTTCGGCTTTTGATTGATTTCTTGTGTTTTTAATAAAAAAAAGATTTGTTTCACTGAACTAATATTTGATTTTTTGTTTGATACATAATACACAGGAATAATGTTTTACATTTAACCTTAAACAAATGACAACTGAATCATTAGCCTACTATCTTTTTCACATTCTGTAAGTTGTGATATAGTTGAATTCGTAATTTTATTTTTTATCACCACATAAGGAACACCAACATGGTGTCCATAGGAAAAAAAAAGGTGACTAACGCTTCTCTGAAACAATGGAAAATATATGGCAACATCAGTAGAATTGCTCTGTTAGATAATTATCTCCAGAAACAAATGAGTTACAAAGAAAAAAAGAAAATCTCGATTTTTAGCTTTTTGAAATATCTGGGGAACTATTGGAGATATTTTGGATCTGTTCACACTATCACACTCATCCCTAAATTACGCAACTTTTTTGTAATTCAAGCTACCCTGTATTTCTGACGGTTTTCGATATCCCTGTAGTCCCCCTCTAAATAGTTCCAACCCTGTATATAAAAGGCTAATAATTTCAATGTGTGGTGAATGCATAAATGAATCTCCAAATTGGGTGTTCTCAGTTGATGTTCATTCACTGATTTTCGAAATTCTATCAAAGAATATTTTCGGTTCTTCGAAAATTAGATCACAAATTATCTGTTTTTGGAACTTGTGGATTAATAATAATAAAGTATTTCTTTATTTGCTGACCCTTAAACAGTAAATTACATTACTGGCACCAGGGCCTACTAATACATTTAGAAAAACTAGAAAACACAGAGTATATTCAATCTAATAACAACAATAATAAAAAAACAAAAATAATAAAACGGAAAGTCTATTCCAAATTCAAAAATTCCTTCAGGAGATGGCACAATCTTTTATAGTTTTCAACGTTAATTATATTTAGGGAGATGGAATTAAATACTTGGATGCTTCTGTAAATAGGAGAATTCTGAGTCTTATTTGTTGTTTTAATTTTGTTTGAGTTTTTATTTGACAATTCTTTATGCCATATATTAATTTTACTTGTTCTAATTTTTTCAAATTCTGTATATTAAGGATCTTAGTTATTTTATATATATGTTCTGTTGATGTTCTGTGTTCAATATTAAAGATATTTTTAATTGCTTTGTTTTGAGTTCTTTGTAGCTTATTGATTACATAATTTGGTGCGTTTCCCCAGCAGGGTATTAGATATCTGATATAAGGTTCTATTTTAGAATAATATATATTCCTTATCCCCTTCGAATCGTCCACAAGCTAAAGTCTGAGATTGTAAAAATTTTAATTGGAACCAGGTAAAATTCACAGCCTTGAGAAAATCTAGAACAGAATCTCGTGACACAGATAACTATCAACCATTATTTCACATCGACGATAATAAAACTATTCAATAACTTTATTACGTAACTTCTGAACCCCTGAAGTAGCTTGAAAGGCAGTAAAAACATTTTTATGGAGCTAGGAACAACTTCGTTCTCATCACTAGTGCTCTAGAACGACTATCAGAGGCATATATCTAATTTTATGGTCGTATAATTTGGTGCGAGGCAGTTCTATGCGCCAAAATTACACACACTGTGGTGTGGGGATATTCGAAACGTTTTCTAAACTGCCAACCGTAGTTAATGGCGTTCTAGGTAGTCTCGAGAACCGACAGTCTTCGATCGCTAAATTGCAGTACACATAATTTGTATTGTGTAGCAAACAATGATGGACGTTATAACATCGAATTCGTGAAGTCCAATTGGTTCTAAGCTGGTTTCATGTTGTAGTAATTGATCATTTAGTCTTATTAATCGGTTTCCTTCATGTTCACTGAGGGAGCCAAGGGGGCGCCAGAGGGGGCTGAGCCCCCTCTGGAATTATTTAAGCCCCCTCTAAAAAAGATACCAGAATTATTACAAACCAAAAATGTGCGTCTTGCGTTGAAACATAAAACTAGCCTAGTTACAAACAAATCTACCTAATTGTAAAACTGACTTAAAATATTTAATTGCGGCATCTTTTAACCCGCAAAACTTGTTGACATTTTTATCCTAAAATAAAATAGCGACAAACGATCGGCTACTAACAGAGTTGCAAGATTTTTCAGAGCCGTGTCGCACTTTAGACGCTGATTTGTCGCCCAGAAGTTAACGGAAAACATTGGTAACAAGTATTTTTGCATATGAAATTAATTTATTCTAGCAGTTATTTCACACGTGTTTCGCTACTAATTTGTCGCTCAAAAGCGCAATCATGATTTTTTCGCAACCACACGAAAAAATAGTGCACCCAACATGTTGCCTACTCGTCCAAAAAACAATAATAGGTATTTTCGGGACTTTTTACTCAAATTACTATCACAATCAAAACCACGATTCTATTACAAATAGCATTATTTTTATATAAACTGTTCACAAAACATCATAACATCATCATCATCTTTGTTTGTGGTTGAAGTTGTGGATTGGTTCTGCTACTGATACATATCAGAATTATTGTATTTTACATACATAGCTTTGCTAGGCTTAAATTATTTACAGTAAATCTCATTTATTGCAAAGTGACATCTAATAGGCACAACTGAATTAAACATTTTTAGTATCATTTTGTTTCAAATTTTACATTTAACAATATTGATCAATGAAAATATCCTCTCCACGAATGTATTGGATGACGGTAAGCTTAGAAGAGTAAATGCAAATAGAGCGAAATCTTTAAACATGAATTGCTAGGCTGCATTCATTAAATCTATAACCTTCCCCCAAAAAATAATAGGGTTACCAGGGTCTGATTCGACAAACATCTCTTTCCAATCGACATTTAACAAGTTTCTTTATTGTATCTCTATGTCAGATATTCTATTGGGAGTTAAGTGGCAGCTCAAAAAATTTTGGTCTTTGGACTGGATTTAAAATTATAGCAGGACTGAAACTTTTTATCTGCCGAAAAAACATTTAAATGCGACGGCATGCGTTTGATTAATTCAAAAAAAAAGTACTTCAATAAAATTCACACATTTTCCTTCAATTTCTTAAACCTCTTCAGATAAAATATTATTAGCCGTTAATTCATTTTCAAACTCGGAATATTATAGTTTAAGTAAGTGGAAATAGAAACACAACTAAAAACGATTAAGTGCAAACAAGTGGCGAAGCAAGCGAGATAATATTAACTTGGTTGTCTATTAATAAGGTATTTGTTTTATTTATTTAGAGTTTTCTATGAGAGATTTTTTATTTTTTATTTTTTATTAGAATAAATTTTTTTATTCTACCGAAAATCTTTTTTAATGAATATTCGTTCTGCAGTATACTTTTATAGGTAAAAAGACAGAAAAAGCTCTATATTCCTGTCTTTTTTTCACGTATATTCATTTTAGTACTTTGTAAAAAACAAGCCCCCCCAAGAATTTGTTTAGCCCCCTCTAGGAAGCAGTGCTGGCTACGGCCCTGCTCTTAATCATATTAACAATAAGGATTTTGCTTCTCACAATGAACAAGTTTTTTGGATTTAGACAGCAACTCGGAAGTATAAAGACTCTAAATTGCAATACACGTAACTTGAATTGTGTTTTTTTTCATTGGAGGACGTTATAATATCGAATTCGTAAAGTCCAATTGGTTATCTAAGTAGGTTTTATATTGTAGTAATTGATCATTTAGTTTTATTAATTGGTTTCCCTCATGATCATATTAACAATAAGGATTTTGCTTCTCACAATGAACAAGTTTTTTGGATTTAGACAGCAACTCGGAAGTATAAAGACTCTAAATTGCAATACACGTAACTTGAATTGTGTTTTTTTTCATTGGAGGACGTTATAATATCGAATTCGTAAAGTCCAATTGGTTATCTAAGTAGGTTTTATATTGTAGTAATTGATCATTTAGTTTTATTAATTGGTTTCCCTCATGATCATATTAACAATAAGGATTTTGCTTCTCACAATGAACAAGTTTTTTGGATTTAGACAGCAACTCGGAAGTATAAAGACTCTAAATTGCAATACACGTAACTTGAATTGTGTTTCTTTTCATTGGAGGACGTTATAATATCCAATTCGTAAAGTCCAATTGGTTCTAAGCTGGTTTCATGTTGTAGTAATTGATCATTTAGTCTTATTAATCGGTTTCTCTCATGATCATTTTAACACTTAGGATTTTTGTTCTCACATGGATTAAGTTCTTTGCATTGAGTCTCAAGATGCCTGAAAGGAACGCCTCAAATTATATTCTTAACTCCTCAATGAAACTGACGCTCTAGATCTATATTGATGGTCAAATGTCTTACTTGTCGATTTTATCGAATCAAATGTATTAAGAATAGAAAAAGTAAATGCAGTAAAATAAAAATGTTTAACTGAGTTGCTCGTAACTCAGTTAATGAACCGAATTAATAAAAATGAAAAAACTCAAAACAATCAAAGTTATCTTTTAAAATTATCATTTATAAACTTTGGATGAATTGTGTACATGAAAAAGGAAACATTCTTCTTGTTTTATTTGCAACATATGGCAAATGATACTCAGCTTACTTTTCAAGTATTTTTTTTAGGAAAATTTTCATATACTTGTTCATACTTAAAACCCTAACATTTTTTTTCAAAGTAACACATGAGAATTCTTAAACACTATTTCATATCATATCTGTCTAGAGATAATTAAATAAGATATGATGGAGAATAAATAATAGTTAGTGAATTTAATCTAAAGCTATATAGTTCTAAGAGAGATTTGGACTGTGATAAATTGAAAACCACACATAAATTCTTCATAGTCTGAAAAATTGACAAACTTTTCTAAATAATTTGTTATCATAACTCTAGAAACAACTTGAGTGTATTAAAGGTTTTCAGTTATTTTGTCTCCGAGACTAATGCATTCTACTGTATCGAAATTCAAAAGAGATGTACAGAGTGGTCCAAATTGGACACTTTTGATAGGAAACACCAATTTCTAGAGGAGTTAGAGAAAAACTAGCCTACATGCTACGAGGTCGATTTTTGTGAAAAAATGAATGCCGAAAACCGCACATTGATATCTCGACTTGTTCGAAAGATACAAGGTGTTTTTCAATTTTGTGCATTTCTGGCCCAACCCCGTAACTTGTTTATTTTTGTATATTTCTTATTTCTGTGAAAACATTCTACAGACACTTTTTTGAAAGGAATTCAATGGTGTTCCTAGTTTTTCATCAAAAAATATGGTTTGGAAGCTATGACATAAACTTGTATTTTTTCTAATGGACCACCCTGTATTTTTTTACATATTCGTGTTTGAAATGAAATTCTCGTTTCAAATATATATATAATAGTTGCTACTTTTCTTGGAAAACATTCATTTTGTGGCTGTTTTCGAATTACGTTAGATGAATTTTCAAAATCTGGGTAGCCATGCCTAAATACGAAACAATATAGTTCTACATAACAGCTGTTAAAAAGAATATTTACTGCCTATTTTGTAATAACTCATTAATTTAATCAAAAGATAGAATAACAAGTACAACAATATTTTTAAACTATTTACAACATGTGTTCGAATTGAGCACCATTTAAATCAAAACATGACTTCGCTTCCTAACATTATTGACACTTGACAGCATTTATCAATTCTATCGCTGGTATTGAACGAAAGGCATGTCGCACTGCTGCTTCCAACGCTTCTCGGGAATCAGGATGGCGTTTTTATGTGAAATCCTTTATTCTTCCCCAGAGGTAAAAATCTGGAGGTGTAAGATCGGGGGATCTTGCCGCCCAATGAACAGGACCCCGGTTGCCAAGCCAATTATTGTCCGTAAATATTTCGTTTAAATACGCCGTTATGATGTGTGCGTTATGACACGGTGCCTTGTCTTGTTGGAAGTATTCTCCAATTTGTTGTAATGGCAAATCATCCATTATTGGTTCAACAAATTCCCGCAATATTTCCAAATATCCCGCTGCTGTAAGGTTACCTCACAGATATACGGGACCGATAAACCTTTCGCTCTATAATACCGACCCAAACACTGAACTGTATCGGCCTTGATTTTTGTGTCTCCCATATAATATGTGGAAGTCCTATTGTAGGATAGAGTTGCTAACGCATGCTTCATCAGTCATATGATGTTTCTGTCCAAAGTTTTTGATACGGTTTGAATTTATTTTTATTTAGAATTCGCATTGTTGTAGTCTTTGGAATACCTGTATTCAACTACATTTTGCGAAGTGAAATATTGGGTTGGTTTTGTATTTCCCCCAAAACCGTTATTTCTTCTAACTCTCTATCTCTATTACTTACTGGCTTCGTGAACTTTTGTCCTTGGTTTTGAAAAAGAACCGTAATTAACTAGGTTTTGCTGCAATCTAGTGAACATAATATCCCGAAACGGTTGTCTCCTTTCAGGATATCGGTCAAAGTAAAGATTAATGGCAGCCTGAGCATCTTCATGTGATTACACTTTAACATATCATATTTTTCGTAATTATCATACATTTTGAATTAACATGCAGATAAATATTCTAGTAAGTTCAAAACTCAGTTCAAAGAAGCACACTAAACTTGTGAAGCAAACTGCATTTAATAATAATTGTTTGACAGTAGGTACGCATAGACTGCAGTTGCTAAGGTAATTTGTTTCATATTCAGGCATGGCAACCCAGATTTTGAAAATATACCTAAAATAATTCGAAAACTGCCAAAAAATGGATGTTTTCAAAGAAAAGTAGCAATTATTATATAAGTATATTTGAAACGAGAATTTTATTTCAAACACGAATATGTAAAAAAATACAGGGTGGTCCATAAGAAAAAACACAAGTTTATGTCATAGCTTCTAAACCATATTTTTTGATGAAAAAATTAACAACTTTCCAAGGTGCTTTGAAATCACATACGCTACTGCATTTTCGATCTAAACGGTATATTGTTGATTTCTAGTTTTGGTCAAGGGCGCTATGGCTTGCGACAAATTAGAAATTTGTTAATTCACTCCGAGTCAAATAAGTTGCACTGATGAGATCTAATAAGACCGAAACAACTGTAAGCGAATTTTGAGTCGGGGTGACTTGACGTTTTCCGTAATTCACCATTTTATTGTGAATGTAGATTTCGCGTCTCGGAATACATATAAACAGCTCTCTTGGAAAGTTGCTTGATAATTTTCAAATTATTGACGAATTTGCCTAGTTCACTTCATGCTCCATATAATACATATATAACATTAATTTCATATATTCCTCAACTTGTTTCTGGAGTTTTAATTCAGAATTCATATCGTATACAGCTCAAATGATTAATATTCTTACAAGGATCGCTGTTTCAAGGAATAAACTCAATCATGTTTAACTAATATAACAAATTTTTTTTATTTTGAATCAGAATAAAAAGTTCATCAATAAATAATTAGTAATAACTTTGAGTCATAAATGAACGGCATAACACAAAATTATGTCAGTTTGATATATTCACCTAAGAGAATAGAAAACGCACCAATAAAAAAACACACAAGCAACGTTTGATTACTCAGATTACCTAGAAAAAATATAACGAAATTACAGGTTGGCTTGCTGACACACACTGGAATTTAATTATCCTTATCTCTCAGGAATTATATCCCTGTGTCAATATTATAAAATAGTATTTTTATTCGAGCATAGGACTGTGCTGGAAGCTTGTGTTCAATTATAATTATACGGTAAAACTTGATATCAAAAAACGTTATATGAAAGTTATAATTAATTTAGTACAATACTCTGGTATTTGATATAACCTGAGGTGTACTTGATGACAAAGTAAGATAATCGATGTAGTTTTTATGATAAAATATTCTTGGTATCTATTTCATTGAAGATAGATGATGATTTACGGCTGACCCAAAAATAAGGAATATTTGTGGAAAATAGGTGAATGAACGATACGATTCAAAGATGTGTCGATTGGTATATGTATTTTCGCATATATCTGTTTATATGTATATATATATATATATATATATATATATATATATATATATATATATATATATATATATATATATATATATATATATATATATATATATATATATATATAATATAATATCTTATCATATCATATTATATTATATTCTATATACTCAATATATACAGGGTGTTCGGCACATAAAGCACCAAAATGTTTGGTGGTATTGTTGGGGTCATTTGCTAACTTTCTTTTTTGGACCCTAGGTCCTAAGACTCTTGGTTAAGGTTGAGAAAATGAAATTAAAAAAATTTTTTTTTCAAAAATTTCCCTAAATTCCGCCTTTAAACCCTCATAAGTTTTTTATTAATACCCGTAAAAGCCCAATTTTATCAACTAAATATTCTGTAATATGTGTTTGTTCAAATAGTTCATAGTTTTCATCACAACTGTTGGTACCAAAGGCGCATACGAGGATTTTTATTCCAAAAATTTTGTAAAAATAAATCGAATTAAAGATTCAATGTTGAAAAAAGTAACACCAATTGAGAGCTTCACTCTTCTTTAAAAACTTCTTTACTTAATAAACTTTCATACGGTATGCTACACTTGATAAAAATAGTATATTATTTCATAAGGAGGAGAAGTGTCACTTTTCATGGCGAGCTTGAGCTTACCCGCCGAACCCAGTGAGGCGGGTAATTGAAAGCGAGCCATGGAAAGTCACTTCTACTCCGAATGAAATATGTTATTTTATTTTCAAACGTTTTGAAATTCATAAAAATCTGAATATCCATTCTTGGATTGATTCACATTTAAGCACATAATTCTATCCACTTACGATCGTTATGAATTATGGAACATTTGCCTAGTTACGGTTGCCACGCAGAATTGATTCTGACAGATATAAAGTGAAATAATTGATAGTTATAATTCGCAACCTGGTGAGAAGTGGTTGAAAGTGAAAATGACGTTTGAATTGGAGAATTTTTTGTTCATGGTTACCAATTGATCTTTTGCATAGTAACACTTTTCCTGCCGCCGGCCGGAAAAGTGTTACATAGCAACACTTCTCCTCCTTGGCGGAGAAATAGAACTTTTCGATGATCCTGTCAATCAAGAAATGACGTTATTATTGTACGTATGAAAATTAAAAATATTTTTGCTTAAAATTGCGGATATTTCTTCAGAAAGACTGAAAATTTTTTTGAACAAAGGTTAAACTACTAACAGTTTTTTAATATACAACTGTTCTCTAGTTATAAATTTTGTTCGAACTGTTCTCCCTTGTTCCTAATGCACGTCTGGCACCTCTTTCTTACTTCAGAAGTTACGGTAGCTAGTTATTTGTTTAAGCAGAAATATTTCTCTTTTTGCTCGAACAAAATGTGATTTTAATATCATTTATTTGAACAAAATCTAAAAAAATAACATAAATTTAATACCCACCTGCTCCCTTGTTGCACATTCAGTTGAATTTTTTTTTGTTGAAGCAGAAATATTTTTTTTTCGTGAAAATTTTTTTTCAAACAAAAAATACAAAATGAAGCTAATGCAAATGAATATAAAATTAACTTAATGCAAAGTATTACATACTGTTTGAAAATCACTTTACTGGTGATACCTTCCACTATATTGTTTCCTAAGAATATGCACCTAAGTGATTTAACACTTGTTTTGTGCAGAATTTATATATCACAGAGCTTTAATTTAACAAGTTTGATAATATCTTGATGGTTTCCCTATACTATGTAAACATTTCACAATCATAAACATAAACACAACGAAAAGTAAATCAATCAATCAGTTTCATGAACGTATTATAGTTATCATTTATAGACATCTTACATTGTATCGAAAATTTTTTGTAATTTTTAATATTTCTAATACTCAAAGGCAACAAGTTGTAGGCCTTTGGGGCCAGATGACAAGCAAATCTTGCATGTATATTCTTATTAGAGTTAGATACTCTCAGCAATCTGCTTGTCATACTACGAGCCACAACATTGTGCGAAATATGATTCTTCGAATGTTTTTTTTTGTATCTATAAATATTACCAATGTATGAAAGTACAGCGATCTTATGTTGCATTAATCCCTTGCATAAAGTTTTTTGGTTAGGTTGGGTATCGTCTACCTTTTTTGTAAATAATTTTCAATATATAATATTGAATAGTAGACAAGTTCTTCAATGAATTTTCATATAGTGCTCCCCAAACCAATATTCCATATCTTAAAAGTGATTCCACTAGGGATTTATATACCAAAATTAATATAATCCTACTCAAGATGTCCCTTAACTGATGAAATTTTTAAATTAGTTTTCTAATTAGCTTTGATAAATATATTATATGTTGGTTCCATTTTATGTTTCTATCGATGATAATTCCTAAATATTCAGTATTTTCAACTTCTTTTATGTCTCCAATGACTTTAACAGATATATATCTTATATACAAAATTCTCGTGTCACAATGTTCGTTCCCATACTCCTCCGAAACAGCTTGACCGATTCTCATGAAATTTTGTGAGCATATTGAGTAGGTCTGCGAATCGGCCAACATCTATTTTTCATCCCCCTAAATGTTAAAGTTAGTCCACCCCTAAATTTTTATTTTTATTTTTTAGACAAAATTTTTTCTTTTTATTTTTTTATGATACAGCATACAGTAATACATACAATCCTAAATTTTCACCCTTCTACGATCAACTCTTATTTTTTATTTGTTAAACTCCTTCGAAATGACTCGACCGATTCTCATGAAATTTTGTGTGCATATCGGTTAGGTCTGAGAATCCGACAAAATTTATTTTTCATCCCCCTAAATGTTAAGGGTAGTCCACCCCTTAATTTTTTTCTTTATTTTTCTGACAACAATTTCTGTTCTATTTTTTTATGATATAGATAGATAGATAGATAGATAGAGAAACATTAGCAGATAGATGAATATATAGAAAGACAGATAGATAAAAATAACTTTTATGGCAGAACAACGTTTGCCGGGTTAGATAGATATGTAGATAGATAGATAGAAAGACAGATAACTATCTAGATAGATAGATAGAAAGTTAGATATACATCGGCAGATAGATGAATAGATAGAAAGATAGATAGATAAAAATAATTTATATGGCAGAACAACGTTTGCCGTGTCAGCTAGTATATATATATATATATATATATATATATATATATATATATATATATATATATATATATATATATATATATATATATATATATATATATATATATATATATATATCAGACATCAAAATATTCTAAAAAGTCTTGTTCTAGGAAGTCTAAGATGGATTAAAAATTTAATCCCGCACCTCGGGGTTGACTTTGGATACAGTGAAATAGTCTATAATTATCTGTAGAAAGACGACTTAAAGCTGCAATTTATGTCGTTTAATCTACTCTATTCGTTAAAACGGTCCACTTCCTGAATCACACTATCTCTGCCTTACCTCAAATTTGCTTTCACACCTCATAATAGAAATATCTCTCTGAATACTATTACACAAAAGGTGAGACGTAACCGTAATTTTGCAATGCCCGAATATAACATAATTTACGACATGATTTAAGGACTTTGTCTGGTCCAACATCCGAGCGAAAGTCCCGAAAAGGTAAAATAGAAATGCAAAAAGTTCGACAAAGGATGGTCGATATACAGTCAACTGGGCGAATGATTTATTCAAGGGCTTTCAAGCAGTAACTGTCTCAGATTTACTTTGTTCTCTATACCTGGTACGTTTACCTTAGTTGACATTTTGCAAGTGAGGCAAATTTGATGGCTCAATTTCTAGAAAAATTAGTATCAGCGAGAATATTACGTAGTCAAAACTCGGATTTGAAAGAACATATATTAGTAATAATCAAACTACAAACAAATTAAACGCAATGCTTAGCTTTCAGTTACTTCCAAAATAATATCGTAGGTTAATTGAATATTTGCTACTGTGTCATTCTACAAAAACGTAATATTCTAGATTTATTGAATATTGTTTTTCTCAATCTCAAACATTGAATTTTATATAAAGTTATCTCTTATTTGTTATTATTGAGAAACGATTACACAGAGGTGAGGTATGAATGCAAGAAGACAAGGAAATATTGTAGTAAATTAAATTTGTATGGATTTCTACCTACTTGAACTTGTATTTATTTCACGATATTGCTCCATTTATCGGAAATAATAACCTATTATGAATCTTTATTCACTTTGTTTTTTATTTTTTGATGAAAATTATTGAATTTTGAGAATTTTTATTGACGCTTTCTTCAGAAATAGTGATCAATTAGTCGCATTGAAAATAATTTGTAGGCTGTATAAATCAAGCAGTTTTTTGGAACATATTTAAAATCTCCCATTTGCGATATATGATGATAGTGAATTTGAAATAATAGTGTAGACTGATACAAAATATGAATTCTATTTAGTTGGGATGTTCAATAAGACGAAAAGAGCTTTGTTTATATTAATCGACCTTGTCGTCTTCGCAACAAAAATTTTATTCAGATTCCTGCTACTAACTGATTGAAAGAGATCAGAATGCTTCCCTTTGAAAAGTATAATTCGTTGTAGAATAGACATTGCAGTTTTTGGTGACAATTTTGTTTCCATATATGGAATAATATAAATCTGATAGTTTCAGACTATTAAGGAAAATCGAATATCAATCACAAATATTCATCATGAAAAACATTAATTCTAGTTCTATATGAATGTTGTCATTGTGCGACAAAATTCGTCTTGTTATTTGAAGATTTGAACTGAAGAACTTCATGTCAGAGGTGTTCAATTGAACTGGCACTGAAATTATGCTCCCTAATTTTTGTTATTCTACTAAATATTTCATGTATACTCGAAAACATTATGTCTAATATTATGAGAGAGAAATTTGGCTGAAGTTTTGAGTCAGAAATTATTCTTTATATGTTTTAGTGTTCAGTAACAAAAATATATTATATACTTATAATGAACTACCTAGTCATTGTTGGCAACCCAAAATTTAGAATGAAATATTAACCAGATCACAGTTAAAGGAAGCTTCTACTGAAGCAAATTTATATATAATTATTTATTATAAAAAATTAATAATCTTTCATGTTATATACCCTATAATTTAGACATCGAACTATTTTGTTATATTCATCAGAAGGTATATCCATAATCTTAAACCATACACACACACACACACACACACACACCCACACACACACACATACACACACACACATATATATATATATATATATATATATATATATATATATATATATATTTATATATATATATATATATATATATATATATATATTATATATATTATATAGATATATATATATATATATATATATATATATATATATATATATATATATATATATATTATATATATATATATATATATATATATATATATATATATATATATATATATATATATATATATATATATATATATATATATATATATATATATATATATATATATATATATATATATATATATATATATATATATATATATATATATTTTATATATATATATATATATATATATATATATATATATATATATATATATATATATATATATATATATAATATATATATATATATATATATATATATATATATATATAATATATATTTATATATATATATATATATATATATATATATATATATATATATATATATATATATATATATATATATATATATATATATATATATATTTATACATATTGTTATCTGGAGTTGCTCTTGTATCAAAATTTGACTACATTCAGTAAACATTTTGGCATTTTCAGACATGACTCACGGAAGTGGCGGGGTGATGCATCAGCGAATTTTCAATTTTAAATCCGCTGGCAAAAGCTACAGAAGTTAATTATGAACGACATACCCAAAATTCAGCATTCTAGGGATAACTCGGTTCTCGCAGCTCAAAACCCCCATACATCTAATTGAGTTAGGTTGATAGGGTTGAACATTTGAGTTGATGCTTAGGGAGTTCCTTTTGGAAAAAAAATATCGCAAAAAAACACTTCGAAAAATATAACACTGCGATTGCGATTTCGGTCACTAGACCATCATCGGGCAGATTGAGTTAAGAACTGAATACGTAATTATAGATTTGCGCTTACGGGTAACGAATTATATTGCAGGTACCTAAATAGACAGGAGGAATATATTTCAAGAAGGGCTAATCGAGTGGATTTCCCAAATTGGTACAATAAAATGTTCTTAGAAAAATCGTTATTGCTTGAATACACTAAATATAGGAGAATATATCAAGTCAATCTGGTCGTTCAACAAGATATCTTTTGCATTATGATTGAGTTTAAAAATTTCTAATGATTCTAAGTAAGTAAGTTTGGTTCCTTTAGGTAATTTGTGCATAATTTGAAAGTTATCTATTTATGGAAATGGGTGGTGGTTTTCACGGCAATGATTTGAAAACGTTAAATCCGTTTTATTTTTCAAAATAGATTGCTAGTGTTCTTTGAATCTTGTCTTGAACGATCGACCTATTTACACTCCTTTACATACAGGACAAATCAACCTATAAACTCCTGAACTTTCAAATTATGAAGTGATGTATTTGGCATTGAATAAAAATCCTGAGAGTTTTTTCTTAGGTTTGAAAGAAATTTTAATATTACATTTAGGTATGACATTTGCAACTTTTTCTGTTAGAGGACCAAAATATGTTAAAGGAGTTTTATTCAATGCCAAAGATATCACTTCAAAATTTGAAATTTCAGAAGTTTATAAGTTGATTTGTCCTGTATGTAAAGGAGTGTATACAGGTCAGACTGGTCGATCGTTCCAGACAAGATTTAAAGAACACCAACAATCTTTTTTGAAAAATGAAACGGATTCAACGTTTTCAAATCATTGCCGTGAAAACCACCACCCATTTCCACAAATAAATAATTTTCAAATTACCCAAATGAACCAAACTTACTTACTTAGAATCATTAGAAAATTTAAACTCAATCATAATGCAAAAGCTATCTTGTTGGACGACCAGGTTGACTTGATAACTTCTCCTATATTTAGTGTTTTCAAATTGTAATGATTTTTCTAAGAACATTTTATTGTAACAATTTGGGAAATCCACTCGATTAGCCCTTCTTGAATTTTGTTCCTCTTGTCTATTTAGGTACCTGCAATAATTCTTTCCCACTCGTAAGCGCAAATCTATAGTTATGTATTCAATTCTTAACTCAATCTGCCCGATGATGGTCTAGTGACCGAAATTGCAATCGCAGTGTTATATTTTTCGAAAAATTTTTGTGATAATAAACGTAGTAAATTCAAATTTAGTTTTTGTTCATCATTATTTCAACTTGAATAACCACCTCTCCAGCTTTTATGCCATTAGTTCAGAAATAATTCACAGATATCACAACTAATAAACGTAAGCAATAAGGCATAATTGTTGCATTTAAGCCTTTGTTCCAATGATGTCATTCACCTCCATCATATATCAATATTATTGTAACTATTCAGTGGCGCCCCGAAACAAAGTCCTTATTTCATCATCTCAATGGGCGATACGGAAAGATGAGAGATAAGTATTTGCTGATATGTAAGGATGGGAAAATCTTTGTAACGATAAATAAACGTGGACTCAATTTCGGAGACATAAATTATTAGAGCAAATAGATAAGCGAATTTCTCATCTATTGTGTTGTCTGAAAATATGTGAAAAAATCCGATTACGATAATATTAGAATACAGAAAAACATTCGATTATTGATTGAATACTTTCACGTGTTCTTCAAAAATAACAAGGGGATTATGGATCATATATTAAATTATATATACCTATATTTGTTTTTTTTTGATTTATTGGGACGATACATGATGTAAATTAATAAACATTTCAAAACAATGGTTTATAAAAACAATTCGAATACAAGAAATATCGAATACAAGAAATAAATAGTTGACAAATTTAGTAGAAAAGTTAATTCTAAACTGCTAGTCGGGTAGTTCGGTAATTTCGAAGGAATGCAGAAAGGCGCTTGTATAAAAAATAATAAATCTAAAGTTCACAAAAACAATAAATCAGGAGTTTTTATAATTTTATTAATTGTGGTGATTGTTATAAGTTTTATACTGATGATACTTTGAGAAGGTTTCATACTAGAATTTCAGAACACAAACGTATATTTCTTAATCAAAAGTCGTATTCATATTATGCAACCCATTTAATCCAAGAATATCACACATTCAATTTTGACTTTAAAATATTAAATGCTGAAAGTGAGTTAATTAAACTTGATTTTCTAGAATTATTACAGATAAATAAATTCAAACATTCAGGTCTCCTATTGAATGGCCCAATTGATCATACTACAAGCCCCCCTCTGAATATTTTCAAAATAACCGAACTACCTGACTAGCCATTATTAGAAATGGGATTTTTCTATTTTACTAATTATTTGTAATCATCCTTCTTTCTACCCTTTGGACATAATTTTTCATCTATTTATTCCTTATATTCGATATAAAGGAGAAAAATATTTAGTCTACATTTAGCATCTGAAGAAGGTGAAGTTACACCGAAACAATTGTTATTTTATTCGATAAATGTGTAAATTGTTTTCATGAACCATTGTTTTAATACATACTGATACGTGGAAATTTGTTGGGTTTGGGATCGGGTAAATAAAAGTCCAATTTATTTAAAACAGCCGACCTTTCGCAAAATATGTTTGCATCATCAGCGCTACTCTGATGATGCAAAGATATTTTGCGAAACGTCTGCTGTTTTAAATAAATTGGACTTTTATTTACCCGATCCCAAACCCAACAAATTTCCAGGCATCAACATCTACTTTAGATCGTTAAAGAAAAATCGAAATTAATATATACTTGTTTAGTTTTGCCTTTTGAGAAATTATCCAGACAGTATATATTTCTAGTCAAACATTCATGGTATTCAGATCCTGATTAAGGAATTTGGCACCTGTGGGCTATAGTTTATTTGACGCCCCTCCGCCTATTCTCATCCCACCGACGAAACGAGATAACTTATAATCTAATCACAAGTGTAGGACATGGGACTAAAAATTTAAAAAAATTCTCTCAACTATTCAAGGTAGGTAGGTACTCCAGATTTAGATAACTATGGTAGAAAAGCCATTATGCTACAAATCCACAAAAATACTTCAATACATATGGTATGGTATAGTACCTTATTAATGAATGAACTTTTACTACGATAAGAATAAACAAAAAAAAAACATTACTATCATCAGCTGTATGATATTTTATATTATTATAGAATTAATTATTAATACAGAATTAAAAACACAACTAATAGCCTTTCCGCAGATTTTTTTTAAACTGTAAGTAATCTTTCTACCTTAATTTCGAAGATTTTCCACTATTTTATCTGAAAAACGTGTTTAATGTAGTCACATTCAATAATCAGTAAGCCTTCACTTCCTCATGGCCTTACAAATATCAATTTACTTGTTATTTATTTGTTATTGCAATATGTCGGAAACATCATATTATGTTAGAGGTAAAAAAGAGTTAAAAATAAAACCAAAACGCATAATTAATAGCAGTTCTCAACCTTCAACTACCCTGAACTACTCTTAATATTGTACATAGCTTAGTAAGAAGTGTTTTTGTTTGTGATAATTGTACTGATGGTTTATAAAATAATAATGATTTTATTGCATGTGTTCCTACTGTTGATATCTAAATATTCAGTCAAGTCAAGGAACTTTTTATATTTTTGATTGTGTGAAAGTTATCGAGTTTTTTTCTGTGGAAACTCTTGTTATTATTAACTAGTGAATATTATTTCCCAAGTTATGTTGCAATAAAGAACCTTCCTCCTTGGTAATTGTGTTTAATACATAGTAGCAAGACATGCGCTTACTTAAACCCATTTGGGAGCGCACAGTTACCCGCGGGTTAGGTGAATCTTGGTTTCATGTAATTAAATGATTATAGAAAAAAATTGCTTCGATTTCTGGTATTATATTCATTTCAGTTTACAGGCCACTAAAAGGTTAATTTTGGGCCTTACTTTTATATCATAACGTTAGTTATATAGTAAAAAGACCAAAGCAATTTTGTCTATGTGCAGAAAACTGGTCTTTATTTTATAAAAAACACTTTTTTTCTCGTTCTGGGCGAATAACTTTGCATATCGATGAAAAAGCGTGAAGCTTGGTTTATGTTTCCAGTACATAAAGTAAAAAGCTCTTCTGAAAGTAACTCTGAATTCGTAAGAGAAAAAAAAATTTAGTTTAAGTTTGAAGTTATTAGAACAATTTTTCGTTTCCAAAGAAGCATCTAATAGGGAGTATGTTTGAATTTCAATAGTTCACAGATGTTTTGTTCGAATATAACTTTTTGTGGAACAACTATAATGTCCTATAATTTCGATCTTAGCCCTTGGTATTGGTATTGCCTTGGTATTGGTATTGGTAGGTTTGGATGGTGACCGATGCGCTGCGACCTTATTAGATCTATTGTGCCCCATCTTCTTCAGCTTCTCGATGTGTTCTCGTTTTACAGCAGCCCCTCAAGCCTCAATACCTTCAAGAATTTGAGGATTTTAAGGGGGTCTATTCGTGGTATTTCTTCTACAGTCAGCTGGTATGATCCCAGTGTGTTCAGTCTTTCATGGTGCACAGCATAGCACTCCATCAGTATATGGTGAGGTGTTTCTGGACGTTCCTATAGCCTTATGAGCCTATTTATATACCGTAGTTTGGGGTAACTTGAGATAGTTTTCAAGGTCGGATGCAAAAAAATTATATATAATCATTAGTCACATAGGTTATTATGGTTTTACAGTTTGATATTTTATTATAATTTTATAATATTGTAAAAAAAATTGTTTATATGGTGTCTCAAGTTACACATTAAAATGGAGTAACTTGAGACACCTATTGAAAATAAATAAACGTCTCAAATTAGACAGTGTAATGGTAACTTGAGACATTCAGGACAACAAATAAAATACAACCAATAATTAAAAAGCTGAAAAAACTGTATTTGGCTCATAATCTACCAAATTTAGTAAAATTGTTGTAGTTCTGGAACAGAAAGAAAACCACTTGTATTGAGCATCTTAGGGGGTTAATGCCACAAATTATTTCTTCCCAACTGTAGATGAGTTCATCTTTTTGTTCAGGCCACTTCCAATTTCAATATCTACAAATTGTCTCAAGTTACCCCCAATTACGGTATCTGCAGAAACTATTTTCTTGTTTAATCGATATCATTCACGCTATCATATCATCGCCGTAGATAATTTGAAAAATAAGAAAATATACAACATCATAATTGTTCATAAAAATATTCTCCAATTATCTATTATAGTTATATATTCAATAAAAATTTGAACGTGAACCCTACGAAAGCTGAAGTATTGGTCAACCCTAAGTGAACGAAGTCTAATATATTCAAATCCCCTTATACCATGAAAATAATTTGGTATCGTTAAATTTCACACCACACTGCCCCTATTCAATGGATTATGGCTTTTATATTGATATTTATTGGGTTAAAGTCAAAGATTATGTTCAATGATAAAGACATTAAAGCGGAGGGAGGTCTGACTCCAGGACAAAGACGGAAATTTGAGCAGCATTGTGAGCTGAACCTCCGATTCTTCTTTTTCATTTCACTCACATACTTTGAACTTATCATGAATGACAGTCAGATACGGACTTAATAATTTCAAGTTCAACTAGATATGTTTGAAACTGTCGTAGGTATTTTCAAATAAAAAGCCAATGATGTGGATTCTACGCTGTTGAATAACACGAATGTCCTTTTCAATATTTACCTGACAAAAAATATATTTTTTTTAAATGCAGGAGCAACCTATTCATTATTACCTACAGTTTTAATTTATAAGCACGCACGATTCTTGTCTGTCGTACTCGAGTAGATCAGGCAAAAATAAGACAAAACCTGAGAATTTCATGGAATTTCTTCAGGACCTTTCAAAATTTTTTAATTAATTATTCAGTGTTGAAACAAAATGTTGAAAAGCGATCAACCTATTTTTCGTTTGAGTCATCTCATTGATGTTATAAGCAATTATATGAAAATAATATTGAATAAAGCATTCACTAAAGCTCTAGCTACGTCTAGGTTAATTTCTCGAAAATCTATTCCAAAGAAATTTCTGAAATTAGTCAGTTATCGTGTTTTTTTAAAATTAACTATCTTGCAAGTAGTTTCGTGAAGTTGTAAATAGTTTCCAAATTCACATCATATCCCAAAGAATAGGTCAGTACCTACTAAAAACATGTATTCAAAATATTTACAACAAAAACATTCACAAAATTAGGTGCTTGTAAGGTAAAAATTTAGTATTACCTATATGGTGTATATGATTAGTTGCCAAGCAAACATGAAGACTTGCGTCTTTTAAATAAGTTCAAATCACATTAAACTGTAATTCGGGCATGTGTCATATTTCAGACAGCAGAAGAGCTTTTTAAATTCAGAGTATCTTTGCACCACAAATATATAACTATATATATATATATATATATATATATATATATATATATATATATATAGATATATATATATATATATATATATATATATATGTGTGTGTGTGTGTGTGTATATATATATATATATAACGCCCACCTCCGTCTTAGCAAAAAACTCCTTTACCTACAATGCCGGAAAGTTATACAATCATCTACCGTTGGAGCTAAAATCCTTGAGTACGTACAAAAAGTTCCGAAGTTCGACTAAGGCTTTTCTTTTGGAGAGACCATTTTACTCAGTAGCAGAATTTTATTCTGTAACTGAATTTCACAATGTAACATAGACCCTTGAGATCCACATTTAGTAGCAACATATATTAATGTTTTGTTTTTTTTTTGTAATATACAAAATTTTATATCTGTATAAGTTTAGTTGACAAATATGTCGATTCTTAACATATGTTTATACATAATTGACTGATAAATGTTTTTCTATTTTGTTCTTCTATTTAATAGATTCTTGTTTTGTTTAACGATTGAAAGTGTGTTTTGTTTGATTAGTTATCATTGTTAAATTTTATTTCTAATTTTTTATAGGTATGTGCTTTGTCGACAAAATTTTGTAATTTTATAGGACAATAAAGCTGTTTCTCTCTCTCTAGTTATTGCAATTCTTGTTTTTCATATGGCGGTCATCTTTGATTTTCGCAAATTTTGAACAGTGAAGAATGCCTTTCGAATTCATCGATAAAGAGTTTGAATTAATTGTTCTGGTAATTTCCCAGAAATGTTATGTGACATTTATGATTTATGGAATATCAAATTTCCAGATAAAATGGCATAGTATGTCCAACCTATAACGGAGATATTTTATTGAAGGTAATTATTTTACTTTAAGGAAAAGGGTTTCCTAACCATAATGAATAATCACTTCAAGAGAAAGTGGAGTTGTGGAAAAGCTTGGAGTCATTAAAGAATTTATATTGTTTGTAACTTTATGAAGAAATAAAGTCACCAACACAACATAACGATATTCCATTCACGGAGGAAAAACAATATCTTCAATTCTTTTTTTAATCGTTTTTACCTCGATAACGAATGAAGATAGATCAAATCAGAAAGGAGAAAATCAGTCAGGAATTGTCTACAACGTTTTCCATTCAACCTTTTTTTTCATCTCCTATATTAATCAAAATAATAATGTTGGTGCCTTCATTTTGGGACACGTGGTACATAGACCTAAATTATTTCTTATTTAGAATGCGATAGTGAAGTTATGCAAGCTACAAAATTACTGATTTTTTGACTTAGGTTACTTATATAATTTAGAATGTTGAATTTGATATGACTCTCCTTATTATGAAGATACACCCGGCTTATTGCCTGGCGCTGCCTCTGAACATCCAGCAAGCTTTTTTCTCGAAAAAACGACCAAAATCACTACTCTGCCTCGTGTGGTTCCTAGAAGTTGCTATTCCGAATTGTATATAAACAATGTGGATCCCTTCCTATGCATCAAACGACTTTTTCTATCTCCGATTGAATGCTCTAGGATACTGACTCTTTATCATGGTGTTTTCGGTACCTACTGTTAGATTGGGATGGCCTCTACATGGACTCAAGCTGGTGCACTGGAGTCAGTGCCAATATCCAAAAACCTTTATGGATACTTCTCAGGAAAATATTGTGCATTAGGACACAACCAGAGTTGGGCGTCGACGCGTCGACTTTTATTGTTGACCTCGACACGTCGACAATCTGTCGACTATGTAATAAGATATAATTAGATACACTTGTGTGTAGAAGTGCATTATGTATGATAGGTGAGATCGGTTGAATTATGGAAGAGAGGAGGCGAAGTAGGGCTCAAAGGATGAATACTGGAAAGGGCAAGAAAGGAAATGTCATGTGTTTCATCACTGCCTCCAAAATATGTGGAGGAAAAGGAGTTATGAGAGACACTCCTTCAGCAAGATCATAGAATACACTTTTATGTACAAGTACATTAAGGATGCGTTAGACTGGACAATTTATGAAAAAGAGAAGGTGAAATGGGGTTCAGAGGATGAATACTGTAAAGGAAAGGAAAGGAAAGGAAAAAAAGGAAAGGAAAGGAAAGGAAAAGAATGGAAAGGTAAGGAATGGAATGGAATGGAAATATCACGTGTTTAATTACTAACTCCTATATATGTAGAGGAGAAGGAAGCGGCCTGCTTGAGCTATGGGGGAAACTCCTTCAGCCAAATCATGGGTTGCATTTTTATGTACAAATGCATTAAGGATGAAGACTGGAAAGAAAAGGAAAAATGTCAAGTGTTCCATTACTGCCTCTTTAATATGTGGATGAAGCGAGCTACTTGCGTTTTGCAAAGCAACTTTTTCAACCATATCACAGACTACATCATCTACTGTTATTATGTAAATCTGACATCCCTGTAATAAACGTCGACAATGTCAACAATGTTCATCTTCTGCGCAACGTGAGCGATTATTCCCAAACTGAGGATATATTCACACACCTCTCCGAAATAGACTATCACTCGAACATTCGAACATTCTACTTCAATGTAGCCATTGTTTTTGTGCTAAAGCAGCTGTCGACATTGTCGACGTTGACGACGTCACTTAGTAAGTCGACCATAGTTGACACGTCAACAATTAATTGTCGACATGACATTCTCGACATCGCCCAACCCTGGACACAACCCAGAGACTTGGAACTGAGCTATAGAGATTACCCATATGATGCTCTACATTTCTGCTATGAGCTACGCTCACCAAAAGTAGCGCTGGTTTTGTCAATCGGACAGTTGAAAATTGGTCAAATTTCCAGTGGGAGGAATTGGGAGTGAGAAAAATGACACGAAGAGTGAATAACTTCAACAGAAATGCCAATAGTCATGTTACTAAGCTGAGGGGAGTGAAATTATGTCAGGGGTCGAGTAAGGTGAAACAGTGCTTCATGGGTTTTTTTGTCATTCATTATTGGAATACTTTGAGTTATACAGAAAAAAATTGTGTGTGTCAGCTCCCACTTAATAATCTTGTTATTGGGCACACATATAAGTAAAACTATATATAAATAAATAAAGTACACTCTTAAATCAAAACTAAAATTGAAGGTTAGGTTCCTGGCGTATGTGTTGTATCATATACCTAAACATGCATTAATTGTTGCCGGTATACCCATATGCGTTGTAAACTGCAACAATACTTTTTTAATATAATATAGACCTAATATGAAATATAGAAGGTGCATGCAATTAATCAAACATATATACATACATAAAATAAAAGACAGCTTTTCGTTAAGAAATTCAATCAATAATAATAACAATAATAATATAAACTGCATCCACGTTTTTTTCCGATTTCTCTACTTCGTTATTCATTGTCATTCAAATCAGTTTTTTTTATATATCTTTCAATATTTTATCAACTTCAATCACTCAATAATTTTGGTTATTGTGCACAAATATACCTAAGTATCACTACATATAAATAAATAAAATACACTCTAAAATCAAAACACAAATTAACGGTTAGGTTGCTCTTGTATGTTTTGTATCATATATACCTATACATGCATCAACTGTTGCCAATATACTTTAATATATGCTTCGTAATCTGAAACAATAATTCTAATAACATAATATATAAGATAAAATATAAAAGACGTATGCAATTAATCGAACATACATACATATATACATACATTAAATAATAGACAGCTGTTCATTAATTCAATTAATAATAATAAAAATAAAAATGAAGGACACCCTACTGCGTAGCACTAGGAATGATAAAACCCCTCGGCGCATGTGCATGTCGTCAATATTTTTTGAATGTACCTATTATATAAATTAAATAACAACGAAAGTCGATTTTACGAATAAAATGAAGGAAAATTGCAATAAATGTATTAATAAGTCGATATTACGAATAAAATCAGTGAAAATTTAGCAAAAAAATTCATTAATTGACTGTCGAATTTGAATACCCTATCCCGGCTCATTTTGCTGCAAATTAGGAATCAAATTGATAAGATATCTCTATCGATGGGAAGCAGACACAGACGCAGAATCAAGCTTAAGCTATCAACGTCGCTTGGTTACCGTGGCACACAGAGCACTTCGACGCATGTTTTGTAGGACTTCGTACATATCGACCTTGGCGCATGCGCATGTCGTAATGCCTATCTAAAAAACGCTATAACTTTTTATTCTTCGTTGGGAAAAATTGGGAACAAAAATTCTCTTATGAAATCATATGTATTTTATCGATATCCGTTGGAATTTTTAAAATCGGGCCAGATCCCAACTTTTTTTCTTGAAACTTTAGCTTCGCCTCGGGGTAAAAACGCTATAATGTTTTATTCTTCTTTGGGAAAAATTGGAAATTAAAATTCCCTAATGAAATCATATGTGTTTTATCGTTATCCGTTGGAATTTTTAAAATCGGGCCAGATCCCAACTTTTTGTCGTGAGACTATTAGCTTCGCCTCGGGGTAATAATAAAATAAACCGCATCCACATGTTTTTCAGATTCTTCTTCGTTATTCATTATCATTCAAATCAGAAATCTAACAATATTTCATTTAACTTCAATCACTTAATAATTTTGTTTATTTTGCATGAATAAGGATCACTAGATATCAATACCTATACATGCATCAACTATTGCAGGTATACCCTAATATATGCGGTGGTATACTAATAATCTCGAAGTTAAAGGTTCGCATAGTTAGTTGAGCAAAGAAACGTAACGTTTCATTTTACTTAACGCTCGATTTTGCTACTCGTAAAATTTTCATATTGCGGGCTAAATATGAAAATCGTTTATTAAGGAGTAAACTCCAAAAACAGCTCAGAAGTGAAAACAAATTCGGAATAAAAAATCTTTACTTTGTACTCAAAATATTTTTGGATTTTAATATTCGTTTGATAAAAAATTACGCATACTTAAAAGTTGCCGCATCAACCTCTGTTTTATGCATCTATTTCTTTTCGATTGATGAATCGATTATAACAGTTATTAGTATTAACACCAGTGGCGTAACTACGTCAGAAAAACTTGTGTTCGGTGACGGTGGGAGGCCCCCTTACTTAATAGAAAACGACATTTTTGAGCGTAGAACATAAGTTTATTTACAGCCGACAGTAACATTAGAGGTTTGATAACATTTAAAAAGATTTTATTCGACTTTTTGCATTCGCAAATGCTGTTACCAAGTTTTGTACATCCATTTTTTTCGCTATATTATTCTTGATTGAAATTAGAGCCAGAGAGCTCAATCGTTGTTGTCCCATCGTATTGCGAAGAAATTTTTTTATTATCTTTAATTTCGAAAATTATCTTTCTACATAAAGTGAACAAGGAAAATTCTTTAATAATTTAAAAAATTATCAAACAACTTTCCAAGGAAGCTGGTTATACGTATTCAGCAACGCAAAATCTGCATTCACAATCGAACGGTGAATTATAGAAATTGTCAAGTCACCCCGACTCAAAATCTGCATACAGCTGTTTCGATCTTATTAGATCTCATCAGTGCAGCTTATTTGACTCGGAGTGAATTAACAAATCTCTTATTGTTCCCCAATACAAATCGTGGTCAGTAACACTGGTCGGATAACAATCCAGAGCGCCATCCCACCAAAGATATTGGGAAACAACAATTCACCGCTTAGACTGAAAATGCAGAAATTCGTGGCTCGAACACGTACCTCCTGATATGAAGATATCTACTCTACAACAGTGGTGTATATGATTCCAAGGCACACTAACATAGTGATTTGAAACCTTTGGAAATACCCACGAGAGCGCGCTCCGAATATTCTAGTCGCTTAGTACGCAAAATACAACAATCAAATCATGAAAAACATACTAGTCGACCATGGTCGATTTCAAACATTATATAAAGTGAACAAGGAAAATTCTTTAATAATTTAAAAAATTATCAAACAACTTTCCAAGGAAGCTGGTTATACGTATTCAGCAACGCAAAATCTGCATTCACAATCGAACGGTGAATTATAGAAATTGTCAAGTCACCCCGACTCAAAATCTGCATACAGCTGTTTCGATCTTATTAGATCTCATCAGTGCAGCTTATTTGACTCGGAGTGAATTAACAAATCTCTAATTGTCCCCCAATACAAATCGTGGTCAGTAACACTGGTCGGATAACAATCCAGAGCGCCATCCCACCAAAGATATTGGGAAACAACAATTCACCGCTTAGACTGAAAATGCAGAAATTCGTCGCTCGAACACGTACCTCCTGATATGAAGATATCTACTCTACAACAGTGGTGTATATGATTCCAAGGCACACTAACATAGTGATTTGAAACCTTTGGAAATACCCACGAGAGCGCGCTCCGAATATTCTAGTCGCTTAATACGCAAAATACAACAATCAAAT
Organism: Cynegetis impunctata; assembly: GCA_030704885.1. Classification (NCBI taxonomy): domain Eukaryota; kingdom Metazoa; phylum Arthropoda; class Insecta; order Coleoptera; family Coccinellidae; genus Cynegetis; species Cynegetis impunctata. Next base: position 705,696 of record JARQZK010002901.1, on the reverse strand, counting down.
CATGAAAAACATACTAGTCGACCATGGTCGATTTCATACATTACATAAAGTGATCAAGGAAAATTCTTTAATAATTTAAAAAATTATCAAACAACTTTCCAAGGAAGCTGGTTATACGTATTCAGCAACGCGAAATCTGCATTCAATTGACAATTTCTATAATTCACCGTTCGATTGTGAATGCAGATTTTGCGTTGCTGAATACGTATAACCAGCTTCCTTGGAAAGTTGTTTGATAATGTTTTATATTATTAAAGAATTTTCCTTGTTCACTTTATGTAATGTATGAAATCGACCATGGTCGACTAGTATGTTTTTCATGATTTGATTGTAATTATCTTTCTGCTTCTGCGACGGAAACTGGGATGGTGAGAAACAGACAACATCCTGTAACAATTTCAGAAAAACTACTGCTCGATAAGTGATTTTTCAAGAGAATAAAATCAAGAATTTGCGCAGCAGAATTCACTGCTTTCAAACCATTTTTAGAGCACTCCTTAAAAGACAGTCGTTGGCCTGAAATTGTGTCTGAAACATCATCGTATATATTACAGGCAAAAAAGTTTAGTGAGGCAGATGGCACTACTTAACGGCGGTTTCTTCAAAAATCACATACCTGTCGTCAGCTTATGAAAAGACCACTTTCCGTTTACATCAGATCTTATTCCATTGCCGAAAATGATTCGTAATTTATCTTCCTTTCATTCATTAAAAATGTGATTCTTCATGAATTTTCCGTAATTCAGGACACGCCTTTTGGGGCCCACAAAGGTGATGGTCACATAAATTTGTGCAGCTTTCTAAAATTTGCCATGCCCCAGCCTTGAAGGTCCCCGAGCTGTGTTCCTGGAACACATGGAACACCGGTAGTTACGCCACTGATTAACAGTAAAGTGCTGCTGTCTCTTTTCTGTTGTCTGTTGAAACAATGGAATTATTTATCAGAATGAAACATGTTGAAAATTTTTGTTCTGAATCTCTCAGATGTAAAATTTCACTCGAATAACTACAAATCCATCCCTGGCTTTATTATGAAAAATTCCCGATTGACTTGATTTTTCACGGTTTTATTGACACCTTTGAAAGCACCCGTGCCATTTTCATTCACTCAACAATGTGATTACGTCCGAATGAAGGATTTGTCCCTTTTTGAAATGGAGCCATCTGCCTCAGTTGGGGCACTGATACGCTACGGCAGAAGCTAATTCCTATTCATATCCGTTCGTATTCATTGCTAGGATCAATGCCTATTTTTGGACATATCTCAGGGGCGGTTGAATATTTCACACCGAATATAATCCTCAATTCAACGTAAATGGTAGAATTTTATTGTGAAATGGCGAAGAGATTTTGATGCATGACGGTTGGTCAAATTAGAGACATGAAATATTTCGGTACCAAGATTTTCATGTCGGACATAATATATGAATATAATCTAAAAAATATTTTTCTATGAAACAGAAAATCAGACTGTTAATATTTTGAGTTTATTGAATAAAATATTAAAACGCCAATCTTTTCTACAAACTTTTCCATAAAAATAATTGGATCGAAAAACTTCTCTATAAATCCACTATTAAGTTCTTGGTTTGCAGGTTCAATAAAGCAATACTTTTCTTCAAATTAGCTGTTTCAGCAAGATGAAAATTTATGAATAATTTATGAATTAATCATTCAGAGCGTCAGACTCGTTTGTTTCAGAAGTCTTTATTTTCAGTCGTATTTCACTCCTTCAAATACATAGTATTGCAGTGTATCGAAGGAAAGCACGCAGGTGCGGGAGTAGTTTTTCTATCCGTTTTAGATCTCCTAGATCACATTTTCGAAAAATTTTTCATGTCTGATATATATATATATATATATATATATATATATATATATATATATATCAGGCGCGGATCCAGGCCCGACTTTTGGGGGGGGAAGTTTTATATATTCAAAAGCCAAAAGGTAAGTAGAAAAATATTTATTCAGATATTTCAATTAAATTATTTTTTGATTCACTGAAATAAAAAGGGGGGGGGTAAATTGTTGGAGGAATATAGTTTCAATGAGAAAATTTTGGTATACTGAAATCTTCCCAAAAAATATAATACAAATTTAATGTTTTGCTCTTTCTGATATTTTTCTAAAAGGAAATTTCTTTTTTATTCCATCAATTTTTGGATCTCATATCAAAACCAGAATATCAAGTATAAATGTTTTTTTCAAATCAGAACTTCCAGTATTCGAAACACTTCCTTTTAAAGAAAAAATACTGAAACGCAAATGTTTCATAGTACATGTTAATGTACTTTACACTTTTGTATTTTCGCTCAAAACAAAATCTTCGTTAAGTAGGTAACGCGTAGGAGAAATTTCTGTAGTACCGTAGGAGTAATTAATCCGGCCTAGTGGCGCCATCCTATATCATCCTGACGATCCTTCGATTTTCCCAAAGAAGAAATTGATCGATGAGTAATTAATTTACAATGATTAATCACGAATAACCACCAAGGTGTGTCTTCTAATTTGATTTAGGAACACGCCAAAAAGACTTTAAAAGTCGGAAAGAATAATCCAATTTATATCTCGTTCAATATTAAATACGAAAAATATTATCTAATTTTTGTTGTTGAAGACGCATGTTCCTTGAATTATCACGGACGACTGGTTTTAATTTATTGGACTCTCCACAGCCTGGCTGCGGTTCTTATCTTCTGGTTCCAAACCCATATGAGTTACATAATGTACCGATACGTGGAGAATTAATTTGTAAAAATTTTATACTGTCTACTTCTCGGTCTTAGATTTCACATAAATATATATTCTTTATGAAAAGAAAACCCTACCGCAGCGAACTGCATTAGAAAAGCAGGTTTTCAAAACGTATGCAGTTTGAAAAATTTATTCATTCATTTATGAATTTTGTTCCAAATCCAAAAAACAAAAATTGCGCCCTCTATCGTGTAAACAATATTTATTTCCTCCTCCGGGGGTCAACTCCAACCAATTTATATCGAAATAAATACCATCCAAGATATCATACGAAACTACCTACATACAAAGTTTCAATCCTATGGTCCCAAAATTGCGCCTCCTATTGTGTAAACAAGATTTATTTCCTCTCCTGTGGGATTAACCCCCCAAGCAATTCGTACCAAAACCAATCTTATCCAATATGTCATACGAAACTACCTACTCACAAACTCTCAATCCTATTGCTTCAAAATTACACCCTTCATCATGTAAATATGATTTATTTATTGCCTCAGGGGGTCAACCCCCCAACCAATTCGAACCAAAATCAATCCCATCCAAGATATCTTTCGAAAATATCTACTTACAAACATTCAACCAAAATTGCTACTTTTATCGTGTAAACACGATTTATTTCCTCCCCAACCAATTCAAATCAAAACTAATTTATTTATTTATTTATTTATTTTTTGCACATAAAATATACAAATCTCAGCTGAATACAAATGTAAAGACTTTTCATAATTTTGTTAATTGCACCTAAGTGTACAACACTTGTATGTGCAAATTTCGGCTAACATATATATGTCCAATTATATCTGTATATAGGAAACAGAGAAAAATAAACCCAACATCAAATGAGGCTCCGTGGCTGAGCGGTATAGGTAACGCTATGCCGTCTTCGTTGACGGAGTTGGTGGGTTCGATTCCCACCGTGTTCCTTGGTGTTTGTATGCGTTCTGAGATTTTAGTGGTTCCACTCATTTAGTTATTTGATGGCTAATATGTCCAGTGTTGACGAAGCCAAATTTGTACGGAGGACGGGCGTGATGTGAGAGGGCACAGGTCCCTCCTCTTTAAAAAAAAATGACCACTCACTAATTCTTACACCCAACAAATCACAAAAACAAAACAAACCAAAAACTTCCAACCCACTTCATTAGGCAATGCGCTTCCAACTTATCATAGTCTTGAACAGAATATATTTTTTACACTTATTTGTTGAAAAACCCCTTTCAGTGCCCAATGTTTTTATTTCTAGAGCCAGCATATTAAAAACTTTCGGTTGCAATTATATACACAAAAATCGATGAAGATGAGTCTTTTTTGACAGTGGCACTACCCACCTCCATATTGCTTCTTGCTCTAGTGTCATGAGAATGAGCATATTTGGCTGGAGATTATGACCATTTTTTATAGTTAGAATGTTGAAACTGTAAGGAAATAAAGGACAATCTGACATTCTGGGCATCAAGATATTCATAAAAAATTCCATGTTCTGATCAAGATATCATAAAAAAACTACCTAGTCACAAAACTTTTCAACCCTATTGCTTTGAAAATTGCAGCCTTTGTCGTGTAAACAAGATTTACTTCTTCCCCCAGTGGGTCAAGTCATGTTTTCATTATTGGCGTTCTATTTTTATCTAAATCATAAAGTGTTTTGGAAATATTGAACTAACAAGAGGCATTCTATACCTTATTCTATGATATTTTTTCAAACTACAGCTGCAATTTAAAAAAAAACGTTGAAAATTCACAGGTAATAGTTCAATATTTTCAAAACAATCTGTAATTCAGATGAAAATACTACGACAGTATGAAAAATGACTCTTGGCATTCAAAAAAATCTTGTTTACACGAAAAACCGCGCAATTTTGTCGCAATAGGGTTGAGAGTTCGTATCTAGGTAATTTTGTATGATATCTTGAATAGGATTGGTTTTGGTTCGAATTAGTTGGGGGGTTGACCCCCCGAGAAAAAAAAAAAAAAGGGCGCAATTTTCAAACAATAGGGTTGAAAGTTTGTAAATAGGTAGTTTCGTATGATATCTTGGATGGGAATGCTTTTGGTACGAAATTGTTGGGGGTTGACCCACTGGGGGAAGAAGTAAATCTTGTTTACACGACAAAGGCTGCAATTTTCAAGCAATAGGGTTGAAAGTTTGTGACTAGGTAGTTTTTTATGATATCTTGATCAGAACATGAATTTTTATGATATCTTGATCAGAATGTCAGATGTCTTTATTTCCTTACAGTTTCAACATTCTACTATAAAAATGGTCATAATCTCCAGCAAATATCTCATTCTCATGACACTAGAGCAAGAAGCAATATGGAGGTGGTAGTGCCACTGTTCAAAAAAGACTCATCTCATCGATTTGTTGTATATATTGCACCGAAAGTTTTTAATATGCTGCCTCTAGAAATAAAAACATTGGGCACTGAAAGGGGTTTCAACAAAAAGTGTAAAAAATATATCTGTTCAAACTATGATAAGTTGGAAGCATTGCTATGAAGTGGGTTGGAGTTTTTGTTTGTTGTTTTTGTGATTTGTGGGTGTAGAATTAGTGAGTGGTCATTTTTTTTTAAAGAGGAGGGACCTGTGCCCTCTCACACGCCCGTCCTCCGTACAATTTGGCTTCGTCAACACTGGACATTTAGCCATCAAATACTAAATGAGTGGAACCACTAAAATCTCAGAACGCATACAAACACCCAAGAACACGGTGGGAATCGAACCCACCAACTCCGTCAACGAAGACGGCATAGCGTTACCTATACCGCTCAGCCACGGAGCCTCATTTGATGTTGGGTTTATTTTTCTCTGTTTCCTATATACAGATATAATTGGACATATATATGTTAGCCGAAATTTGCACATACAAGTGTTGTACACTTAGGTGCCATTAACAAAATTATGAAAAGTCTTCACATTTGTATTCAGCTGAGATTTGTATTTTATTTTTTGCACATAAAATAAATAAATAAATAAATTAGATTTGATTTGAATTGGTTGGGGCGTTGACCCACTGGGGAGGAAATAAATCGTGTTTACACGATAAAAGTAGCAATTTTGGTTGAATGTTTGTAAGTAGATATTTTCGAAAGATATCTTGGATGGGATTGATTTTGGTTCGAATTGGTTGGGGGGTTGACCCCCTGAGGCAATAAATAAATCATATTTACATGATGAAGGGTGTAATTTTGAAGCAATAGGATTGAGAGTTTGTGAGTAGGTAGTTTCGTATGACATATTGGATAAGATTGGTTTTGGTACGAATTGCTTGGGGGGTTAATCCCACAGGAGAGGAAATAAATCTTGTTTACACAATAGGAGACGCAATTTTGGGACCATAGGATTGAAACTTTGTATGTAGGTAGTTTCGTATGATATCTTGGATGGTATTTATTTCGATATAAATTGGTTGGAGTTGACCCCCGGAGGAGGAAATAAATATTGTTTACACAATAGAGGGCGCAATTTTTGTTTTTTGGATTTGGAACAAAATTCATAAATGAATGAATAAATTTTTCAAACTGCATACGTTTTGAAAACCTGCTTTTCTAATGCAGTTCGCTGCGGTAGGGTTTTCTTTTCATAAAGAATATATATTTATGTGAAATCTAAGACCGAGAAGTAGACAGTATAAAATTTTTACAAATTAATTCTCCACGTATCGGTACATTATGTAACTCATATGGGTTTGAACCAGAAGATAAGACCCAGGCTGTGGAGAGTCCAATAAATTAAACCAGTCGTCGATAATTCAAGAACATGCGTCTTCACAACAAATTAGATATTTTCGTATTTATATTGAACGAGATAAATGGATTATTTTTCCGACTTTAAAGTCTTTTGCGTTCTAAACATAGAAGACACACCTTGGTGTATTCGTGATAATCATTGTAATTAATTACTCATGATCAATTTCTTTGGGAAATCGAGGATCGTCAGGATGATATAGGATGGCGCCACTAGGCGGATAATTACCTACGGTTCTACAGAAATTTCTCCTACGCGTTACCTACTTCACGAAGATTTGTTTTGCGAATACAAAGTGTAAGTACATTAACATGTACTATGAACATTTGCGTTTCAGTATTTTCTTAAAGGAAGTGTTCGAATACTGAGTTCTGATTTGAAAAAACATTTATACTGATTTCTGGTTTGATATGAGTCAAATTGATGGAATGAAAAAGAAATTTCCAGAAAAAAATATCAGAAGAGCAAAAAATTAATTTGTTGTATATTTTGAGATTTCAGTATACCAAAATTTTTCATTGAAACTATATTCTTCCAACAATTTAATTTTTATTTCAGTGAATCAAAAAATAATTTAATTGGAATATCTGAATAAATATTTTTCTATTCCAATTTGAGAATCTTTCAGCAGTTACGAGATATGCGAGGCTACCAAAATATATCAGCATATATATATATATATATATATATATATATATATATATATATATATATATATTTATTTATATATATATATATATATATATATATATATATATATATATATATATATATATATATATATATATTTATAAATATTATTATATATATATATATATTATATATATATATATATATATATATATATATAAATAGATTTACTCAAATATATGGGGGCAAAGTAGCATATTTCAGAGGTCAATTATAATATGGATAAAAAAATCAGAACAAGCTTCTCTAGTTCTGGAGTTATACAGGAAAAATCGAAAATTTCGAAATTTTTTATTGCCTATATATTTTCGTTCCTATTTTTTTTTCACACAAATTATCCATCTGCCAATGCAACATTTTGTAGGCTATCCGAATATCTGAATAAAAATTATATACATGGTATCGTATAAATTGGGCCAGTAAATTTTCAATTTATTTTTTTTAATTTCAGCAATTTCAGAATCATAGAATAGGATATGGAACGCCTTGTATCAGTTCAATATTTTCAAAACACTTTATGATTCAGATATAAATAAAACGCAAATATAAAACATGACCCTTGGCCTTAGAAAAAAAATGAAAGAAAAATAATAATAATAATAATCATCAGGTCCCATGAACTATAGAGTCCGCTTGCAACTCATCTCTTTTGTTAAGAGGCAGGATGAAGAACTTCTCCAAGGAATGTGAGAGAGGTTTTTAAGTGAGTAACTAGCAACATCCGGAGTCTCACACACCCTGAGATTGCGTGCGGGATACTCTCAGGGTAGTCTATAAAAGATTTTTCCTCTCACACGGACGTAAAAAAAATAAAGGACTTTATTGAGCAGAAATAGAAAAATTAACATTACGTTGTTACCCAATACTCACTCTAGGCGAGTTTCAGTTCAGCCAGAAAAAGCTACATCCAATGTATCAATTCCCCGGCTGCCTGTTCAGCTAACCTAGGAAGTTTCACTTACTATCTTAACCTAAACTGAACTAAACTAGACTATTATCCAACAAGTTGAATCGGAAATAATATACAAAACCTAATATACAAAACTGAAGAATGACTAAAGTACAAAGACATTGTGAATATTGCGGCGTTGAAAAGAAAAACAACTTTATGAAAAAAAAAAAAATGATGCTATACACATGGGGCTAGACTAGGTTTCACTCAGCGTATCGAATACAGGTTCGTATTTGAGAATTGAAGATACGGGTGGCCTAATGTGTATGATACACTGTATACATATATATTTTATTCAGATATTTGGAAATGCTACAAAAAGTTGCTATGAAAAATTGGCAAAATTTAAATAAAAAGATATAGGCAAAAGAAGAATTTTGAAATTTTCGATTTTTCCTGTGTAACTCCAGAACTAAAGAAGCTAGTACAGATTATTTTAATTCATATAATCAACCTCTGAAATACGCTACTTTGCCTTTATTTAACCAAACCTCTATAGCCCTGTATATATATATATATATATATATATATATATATATATATATATATATATATATATATATTTATATATTATATATATAGTACTATAATATATATATATATATATATATATATATATATATATATATATATATATATATAATATATATGATATATATATATATATATATATATATGAATAAAAATATATATTCATATATAAGGATAAGAATACGTTGGAAAATTTGTTTTGATATTAATGATTATTCAACATAGTAATTCAATAAAGTAAGTTCCATGAGACCTGACGTTATGGAATTTCCACTTATCCTTCAGAGGAGAATTTTAAAACATTCGACATTGGCGCCTCACACGATGGAAACACTAGAATGTAGATTCGAGGTCGATTCCTACTCGGTCGATGGATGGGACACTATTTATGATCTTCTTGCAGAGAGAGACAGACATTCCAGTGATCCCATCCAGTGTGGCAATGATATCGAATATTCTCACAATCTCCCTTGAAGAATGAATTCTATGTCGCTGGATCTCATGAAACTAGCTAGTTAGAGGGTTGATTTGATCAATTACCAGTCACCAGACGTACAGCAGAACTTGAGAATGCCAAATGAGATTTTTTGCGAAACGTCATGAAATAAACGGTGCTTCTCGGCGCCAACAAAACTTTCGAAAAAATCGGATTGAACCCCGAAATCTTTCTCAAATTCATTCCACCATCCGAGAAACCATACGTTACAACACACACACACACACACACACATCACACACATATAAATATATATATATATATATATATATATATATATATATATATATATATATATATATATATATATATATATATATATAGAGTGATATATATATATATGTATATATATATATATATATATATATATAATTGTATTATATAATATATATATATTATATATATATATAGTATATATACGGGTGATTCATTAATATGTGTAAATATTTTAACAGGAAAATTTCGAGCTCAAATTATGAAGATCTAACCCAATTTGCTCATACAAAATATTTCTCCTTACTGATTTACAGGGTGTTTTATTTAGATTATTAAAAATGAATTTTGTTCATTACTTGAATGCTGCTCTATATTTCTTTATGGTATTTGGCAGTAAGTTAAAGTATTCTGGGACACATCAAATAATAGTAAAGAAGACTTTCTCACTGTCACCAGTGGCGTACGGTGGGGGCACGGGAAGAGTTCTTGTTTCCTAAATTTTACGCCACTGGCAGAATTGTCATTTTAGTATAAATTTTTTCGATTCTCCGATATTTTCTCTGTAAATAAGGCACTCTTGTGTCGTAACGCTTAGAGCCACTATTTTTCGAGATATTCAACGTTGAACATATGGCTTGCCACAATTATTTTTAATTTTTAAGTACGAGTCTGTCGGTGTTTTTCTGTCATACGATTGCATGTATTACGTAAATATAACTTTATTAAGTATTTTTTTCAATTTATAATAATATTAAGAATAACAATTTAAAACAGAACAACTACAAAAATATTCGCCAAACGATAAATAATTGCCAGAACCAATGGCAGCAAATTGTAAATTCCGCTAATTTTATTGCGAATCAGCCAACATATTTTTTAAAGTTAGAAGATCGTTAGCGAAAGAATGGAATATCTCATTGAGGTTTTAACGGAGATCACATTGAACATTTGTTGTAAATTGTTTTCAAGTTTTGTTCATAAATTTGATATTCTTCCAAAAATTGTAAAGAAGATCTTGATAATTAATTATTTATTTTGACTTTCTTATGTAGCGCTGGATATTTTTGTAGTTGTTCTGTTTCAAATTGTCTGTTAATATTATTATAAATTGAAACAAAATACCTAATAATGATTATTTTAAGTAATACATCCAATCGTATGACAAAAAACACCGACATGACTCTTACATAAAAATCAAAATAATTGTGCAGCCATATGTTCAACGTTAAATATCTCGAAAAATAGTGACTCTGGCGTTACAAAACAAGGGTGCCTTATTTAAAGAGAAAATATTGCAGAATCGAAAAATTATACTAGAACAACAATTCTGCCAGTGGCGTAGAATTTAGGAAACAAGAACTCTTCCCGTGCCCCTGTCGTACGCCACTGGTGACAGCGAGAAAGTCTTCTTTACTATAAGTTGATGTGTCCCAAACTACTTCATCATACTGCCAAATATCATAAAGAAATATCAAGCAGCATTCGAGTAATGAACAAATTTCATTTTCAATAATCTAAATAAAACACCCTGTAAATCAGCAAGGAGAAATATTTTGTATAAGCAAATTGGGGTAGATCTTCATATTTTGAGCTCAAAATTTTCCTGTTAAAATATTTACAGATATTAATGAATCACCCTGTATATATATATATAAAAATATATATATATAGATTTATATATATATATATATATATATATATATATCCAAAAAAAAAACTGGCAAGGCTAAAAATTTGCGATATAATTTGTATGTCATAGTTGAAATTTCTTTTCATTTCAGAAATCTATGCTTATAGTGACAATGTAATTCGAAAGATACATTATCAAACTGTAGAAAAGAGATTTCTTGTTGCTAGGTGTATTTAAATCATTGTGAAGTCAATAGTTTCATATTTCAAGAGTAGGATATTCCTCACTTAATCATAATTTGTAGAAATTATCAACATACAAGGGGGGAAATGTATTATTTTGATGTGGATTTATATAATTTCACGTGCTAGTTTTCAATATAAATTGACCGCGATGGTGAAATGTTTTTTGACATCAAAGTTTCGAGGTATTTGCAATCTGTCCAATATACCACATGGTCATTAAGATCTATCAAGATAAACACATTTTTCACCGTTATTTGTTGCATTTCTCTAATCTACAGTGACCTCTAGTGTATTTATTAATCTCAATCTTACTAAAGCAAAATACACAGTTGAATATTCTTGTAGGTCTTTATTGTTATACAAACAAAAAGACTTATCGTGGAGATAATCTCACGTACTTTAAGAGTACTGAATTTCAGGTAAAAATGGCTTGGGAATTCTACCAATTATATTCGTCAAATTTTTATTATAAGACTAATGAGCGGTCGCATTCTTCAGATAAAAAGAGAAGTACATTCAAAGAATTAGACCCAACGACAAAGGAATGAGATATATATTATTCAAGAATGTTTTTATTGAATTTGCATTTAGAGGAATGGAGAGAAGCCAATGTTTAACTAGAAAACTAAGCTCCTAATGGTTTTTGAATATAATTTCTTCGGGGAGATAAAACTTGGTTTCATAACGGACAACTTTTTACCTCGAGGCGAAGCTAAAGGGGTTATAGTCTCACGACAAAAAGTTGGGATCTGGCCCGATTTTGAAAATTCCAACGGATATCGATAAAAAACATACGTTTTCATTAGGGAATTCTAATTCCGAATTTTTCCCTACGAAGAATAAAAAAATATAGCGTTTTTACCCCGAGGCGAAGCTAAAGTTTCAAGAAGAAAAGTTGGGATCTGGTCCGATTTTAAAACTTCCAACGGATATCGATAAAATACATATGATTTCATCAGAGAAGTTTTGTTCTCAATTTTTTCCCAACGAAGAATAAAAAATTATAGCGTTTTTTAGATAGGCATTACGCCATGCGCATGCGCCAAGGTCGACATGTACGAAGTCCTACAAAACATACGTCGAAGTGCTCTGTGTGCCACGGTAACCAAGCGACGTTGATAGCTTAAGCTTGATTCTGCGTCTGTGTCTGCTTCCCATCCATACAGATATCTTATCAATTTGATTCATAATTTGTAGCAAAATGAGCCGGGATAGGATATTCAAATTCGACAGTCAATCAATGAAATTTTTTGCTAAATTTTCACTGATTTTATTCGTTATATCGACTTATTAATACATTTATTGCAATTTTCCTTCATTTCATTCGTAAAATCGACTTTCATTGTTATTTAATTTATATAATAGGTACGGTTGCGGGCATAAAATTTTGGCCGCCCAAATTTCTGTCAATCACAAAAAATGAGGCTTATGGCATGCTTTATTGTCATTATGACGTTTACAATTTGAAATTATAATTTAATTTCTGTCAAATTGACTTTTGAAAGACTGAAATTACAATCCAGGTTACTGTCAAAGTGACAATAAATATGACAAAAGTTTAAAGTAAGGTTTCAATATCCTTAAGCCAGATTCACATCTTACATTAATTAAATGTCTAAAAGTGGCCAAAATTTTATGCTCGCATGTGTACATTCAAAAAATATTGACGACATGCACATGCGCCGAGGGGTTTTATCATTCCTAGTGCTACGCAGTAGGGTGTCCTTCATTTTATTAAATGTTAGTTTCAAGTATATATCTACTGTTAGTTTGAATGGTTTCGACAATGTTTCTTCTGTATTTGTGGAATTCTGGACTTCCATTGTCTATAAAAATATATCTGAAACAAAAATAAAAGAAACGAAAGAATATTTGATTAGTAAATGCTAAGAAAAGAAAATAAAATAGCTGAAAAAATTAAATTCAATGAATTAGTAGTATCTGAAAAAATAAATGAAATGAGATTAGTAAATAATAAGTTGGAAAATGCTGAAAAAATAAAATTATACAATTAATATACACGACGTTTCGGTTACTTGGGTATCTCTAACCGTTCTCAAGTGTAAACTGATTATCAGAGTTTGGATTGATCTTTATATATTCCCTTGATCAGTCGTGCCAAACTCTGATAATCAGTTTACACTTGAGAACGGTTAGAGATACCCAACTAACCGAAACGTCGTGTATATTAATTGTATAATTTTATTTTTTCAGCATTTTCCAACTCATTATTTACTAATCTCATTTCATTTCTTTTTTCAGATACTACTAATTCATTGAACTTAATTTTTTCAGCTATTTTATTTTCTTTTCTTAGCATTTACTAATCAAATATTCTTTCGTTTCTTTTATTTTTGTTTCAGATATATTTTTATAGACAATGGAAGTCCAGAATTCCACAAATATATATCTACTCTTATGTTGTATAACCGTTGTATTCAACATACACATACAATCAGGCACGGATCCAGGCCCGACTTTTGGGGGGGGGGAACTTTTAAATATTTGAAAACCAAAAGGTACTGGTATTTTGCGCAATGAAAAATCGAGTAGCTCCCAATCAAAAAAATTTGGTGGGCTCCGGCCATTAGGGGGGGAACGTTCCCCCAGTTGCCCCCTCTGAATCCGCGCCTGGATACAATCAGGCAATTTGTTAGCATAAAGCTCCACCGGAGTAACAGTGTGGAACATTTTTGTTGCTGTTGCGTGTTTCCGAAAATATTTCAAAATGTTCCTGAATGTTCCATAAAATTTCTTTATGTTTCGGCAATAAATGTTGATTGTTTCAACTTGTCACTCTTCAGGCCACGATTACACCGGAGGAACATTTTTGTTGCTGTTCCGTTTTTCTGTAAATGTTCCAAAATGTTCCTAAATGTTCCTCAAAGTTTTTTTATGTTTTGGAAACAAATTTTGACTGTTCCTGCTTGTCGCCAGTTTCCGTTTTGAGCGGTAAACTTCAAAAGAAAATAGGAAACATGTGTAAAAAAATCCGTGTTGCTATCGCAAGGAAACGTATCGAGAACGCAACTAGTAAACATTCGTGTCGCAGATTTTCAGTGTACTGCAGTGAAGTACGAAAACGAATAAATATATAGCTGCAGTTCCAACGGAGGAATATTGAGGAACATTTTTGTTGCTGTTGCTTGTTTCCGTAAATGTTCCAAAATGTTCCTTTAAGTTTCTTTATGCTGCAACAAATTTTGATTGGTTCTACCACGATATATATACTAAATAAGATGCAACTATTGATAATTTCATTTTTGAGTCAGTGATTTGTTCCTTCTTACCTCATATACAGATGTGGAGATAACGACCAATATATAGATGAACAGTTTTAAAAAGGTTGTTGGTCGGAATAATTATTAAAAGAAAACCAATTCAAAGATTTGCCGACGTTTCGTTTATGCTTATAAACTTCTTCAGGGCATGAAACATTGTTAGTTTCATTAACAGTCCACTATATAATCTCAGTAAATTCTTATCAAAATTATTGACTCACGTCTTCAAAAAAGATGAAAAGTATGTTAAGAATTCATTTGAACTAGTTGAAAATGTGACAAACACAATTTTACCCAACAACTATATTTTAACATCCTTGGATGTTATTTCACTATTCACAAACATACCAGTTGAACTAGTTATAAGTCTCTTGAGAAAGTATTGGTACAGAGTTGAAGGAGAAACACAACTCGAAATTACAGAATTTATTGAATTTTTTTCATTATGTGTAGATAATAGCTATTTTATTTATAATGGCTCATACTATAAACAAACATTCGGTCTAGGAATGGGTAATTGTTTAGCACCAATAGTTGCTGACATTGTTATATCAGAATTACAGAATGAAGCTCTAGGTAAGCTTACATTTGAGATACCGTTTTTCAAGCGTTATGTCGATGACATCATTACAGCAATACCTATAGGAAAGGAAGAAGAACTATTGTCTACGTTTAATAATTTTCATCCCAGATTAGTATTCACTATAGAGTGTGAGGTTGAAGGAATGCTCCCCTTTTTAGACACACTATTTATTAGGAAGGGCCAAGAATTGATATTTAATTGGTATCAGAAACCAATTTCCTCAGAAAGAATTCTTAATTTTTATTCACACCATCCACTTACACACAAAATTAATATCATTAAAAGTTTATATCAAAGATCATTAAAATTATCACATGAAGCTTTCCATAAAACTAATGAAAACAAACTAACAACAATTCTAACTATGAATGGGTATCCTAAGAGCTTTATCAATAAAATTTTAAAGAACATTCCTATCATTGAATCTATTCCTGCAGAAAACAGAGTCAAGAATGATGTCAAATATTATAAGATTCCCTACATTACACAACTTTCTGAGAGAATTGCAGGAATATTAAAAACACAAAAAACACTAATTACCTCAAAACCAGAAAATACAGTAAAAAAATTTTATTCAAAATTAAAAGAAAGAACTCCAAAAGAATTGACGTCCAACGTCATTTATAGAATCCCATGCACTGACTGTTCAAAAGTTTACATAGGACAAACAGGTCGTTACTTAAAATTGAGAATACAAGAACATAAGAGAGATGTAATCAATATTCATAATCCTTTAAAAAGAAAAGAAAAACAACACACAGCATTAGCTGAAACATTCTTTGCAAGAGTATGCATAGTTTTGAAACTAAGCGACGTAAAAATAATAGGGAAACAGGACAATTTAAAAAAACGTTTACTACATGAAATGCTTTCCATAAAAGAAGAACCACTGACAATGAATCGAAGAACTGATATAGAAAATTTAAACGTAGCATATTATTACTTGATCTCAAAAATACCGAAAAAGAAGATGAAAAACACACAACAATAATAAATAACTCGTCTAACATCTGTCGCACCAACCTTCGTACGAATCTCTTTCAATTAGTCAATCAGTTTACGCCGATCATCGAAAGTGGTATCTGTTGCTATGTTCTCTATTTTGTTCAAGTTGATTTTACGTTACATCCTGACGGAAAGAGCCAACTAATGATGTAAGTTAATTTACTGTCTATCTGTTTATATCTTGATCATTTATTGTGTTTTTTTTGTTCTCTCGCTATCTATGAATGTTTGTAAAGTCATAAGTCGATGTACACTGTCTGTAGTTGTATTAATTTTCCAATTGTGTTTTTTAAATTACTATAATTTATATAGTATTGCCAATTTTATGTTCATTTCAGAGTCCTGAAGAAGTTTATAAGCATAAACGAAACGTCGGCAAATCTTTGAATTGGTTTTCTTTTAATAATCATCCCGACCAACAAACTTTTTGAAACTGTTCATTGATAATTTCAGTTGCTTCAGTGGAAACAAAAAATTTTCGTAGGTTGCCATAAGTTTCTACCCTTGGCAACAAGGAGAAACATTCAGCACCAAAATGTTTCTCAATGTTCCTCCAGTGGAACTGTAACTAAATATATTAAATTGGATATATTATATTCCTGGAAATTTTATCAAAACAATGATAGTTGTTTCTTTCTCGCCCTTTTTCATAATAATGCAGAAAAAATATTAGACCTCGTTTATTGAATCGTAAATCAATGAAATACTTACATGGACTGAATTTAAGCTGTCAAATGATTTTATATATGGGGTTGCCAATTACTCCTAAGTGGCCCTAAAGAGGGTAATTGTACAAATGCTCCCCACAAGAAACGATAAATCGTCCAACGAAGTATAACGTTGAGGGAAAAGTTAATTGGCTAGTTATTTGGAAATTGAAGAGGAACTTGTGATGTCAGAACTCGTATATATATATATATATATATATATATATATATATATATATATATATATATAGATATATATATATATATATATATATTATATATATATATATAGATATATATATATAGTATATATATATAATATTATATATATATATATATATATATATATATATATATATATATATATATATATATATATATATATATATTGTTCATTCTTGTTTGTGTTGTATTGTTATTTACTTGTCTTTTTTCAGCAATAATGGGATATTTTGAAAAAAGCGTCTTTATTGAATAGTCTGAATCAAATTCTTAGCCTGTTATCGATTTCCTTCAACAGCAGTGTTTTACAGAGCTTCATTTTCAAATTTTTTGATATAAATAGAAATATCTGATGTAAAAATGTGACATAAAGTTTCGGTTGTCTTCTAGGTAAGTTAATTTTTTCATTTAACTTTGTTTGATACGGTTAAATATTTTTTCGTAATCCCATACTGTTATTTTGATTTAACGGTATTCAGATGACAATTGAAAAGTGAGTGTTAACGGCCGGCGGCCGTTAAAAAATCACTTGTTCAAATATTTATTTCAAAACATCATTCTGCTTACAATAACAACATTGAAATTTTGGTCCACATCGAGTTGGGAGAATAAACCTCTGATTTTCATTTCGCAAAGGCTAATAATACATCTTCGTTAACCACCTTTACATTCTTGCCTTTACGCCACATTTCAAAATTTTCATATTCTTTTTGATATCGCTCTTGAGTTATTTTCGGCAGTTAATCAACACTCGCTGCACTGCACATGATTCTCCCAATATTTCTAAAGAAATTTGATTTTGTTCCTTAATTTCATCAATTTCATCCATGGTCATCGTTAAAGCGAACTTGAGAACACAAAAAACTGACGTTGTTTATAAAACTGTCAAACTGTTCCATGACAACAGAGACACGACGTTGGGATTTTTCTTTAGAATTGCGAGGTATGGGGTTTTTTCTTTCTTCGGAATCAAAATATAATCTTTCAACGGGATTACGAAAAAATTTTAACGACACACGGCCGATACGCAAATAACGGATTCGGATAGTTATACTCCTCGGCTGCGCCTCGGATTACAAAATCCAACCTCATCCGTTATTTGCTTCATATCGGCCTTGTTACGTTAATAACTATATACAGTTTTGTTAAGACAAGTTCCTATAATGAAGAGCCAACTCATATAATCATCTTAGATCTGAATTGTATATACTATGAGAATAACATGCCTCTCTTGAATTATTCCATTTGAATCATTTTTATAATAACTTTATGGAATTATTTGATACATTTTCTATTTAGTATCTATACTAAACCATATCATTGAGTATATAAGCACCTTCTTTGTTATATTAATATGAATAGGTATACAAATAAGCATAGGTATTCTTTTCCACTCGACTATTATAACATATTTTTGATAGTAATGAGGATCTTACATAAAACTTCTCACCATTTTCGTGGTGAAACATTAACTGATCAATAAATTAAGTATTCTTATTCAAAATACCTATTATTGTAAGACAATACAAGTTAATAATAATACAACACAAAAAAAATTATTATATATAATATTTATATGTATATCCGTATACTAGAATCTTAGTTGACTGTGTATTTTATTTGTATCAAATGATTGAAAAATTTAAAATTTTTTATAATGAAGAAATAAAGTTTATCTTCGACGGTGATAATCATAAATATAAGAGTTACTGTACATGCTGTCCCATTTTCGATGTCCTTACGGGATAACTCGCTTATTTTTGAGGACCCTAGAACATAGAATATAGGTGTAAGTGTTTAGATGATCTGTGGTGTGAGCATACAAAGACACGTAAATTGTATATACGTAAATTATATAGAAAACTAGTCCTATACAAATGCATTAGCAGGTGTGCGCCGCGCCAGCGAGCTCCGTTTTTTCTTCTACAACTATACAATATATTTTAATTCCTTATATATGTTACGTGTATGTGTATATGTGTATATATGTGTGGGTCATATATGTTGGTACATTATTAGATACAAATTATATGCTTAAAATGATTTTTGAATGCTTCAAAATTTGTAGAGAGTAATAATTTAATATGCTCCGAAATTTAAAAAAGCAACGCAATTAGTTTTTTGAGCATAACTTCCTCAATTTTTAAGATATTCAAACTCTCAAGATCGCATTTTGAAGGTAATTCTTAGCGCTATGAGACATGTGAGCATGAACTTTTTTGAGCCCTTCGTTTTTAAGATTTTACAGCCTAAAGGGCTTGCCTAAGGTGGTTCTTGCGTTCACATGCAACTTTAAAACTGTAATATCTCAATGAATTTTCATAGTAGAAATATTGAAAAAAAAACAACATTTTCAGGGAAAAAAAACTAGATTTTCGTATTCTTTCATTATTTCAATTTTTTCGGTACTTTTTGAGTTATTTTGAAAAACAGAAAATTTTTTTAAAAAATTTCAAAAATGGAGTCAAATTTGATTGCAAATTTTTTCGAATCTAGATATTCTAAACCGACCAAACTCACAGAACATGTTGCTAGTACCGAGGTAAAGTTATGTGCACAGTTGTAACTGCTAATTTTATTTTTTGTGGCTAATACACTGATTTAATCGCTGACTTTCTTTCCAAAAAAGTGAGATAAGTAAATTGTTTTTATAATATCTTCGTTAATTTTCAAGCAAACGACTTCTCCTGCAGCTCATTTGAAAGGTTTTTTTGAGAACTTTGAAAAAATTGTCGAAGTTTATCCTTGAGAAACTCACGGTTTTTCCGTTATCTAACGTTAAATTGTAAAAATTCGGTTTTGAACGAACAAGTACCCATATTCAATAAGCTATAACTGGCTTGCTATTGCTCCTAAAATAATTTTTCGAAAATCAATCGATTCGTTTTTCCAAAAGCTTCAATTATGATTCTGATCATTTTTTTGTTAAAACCAAAAGTTTTTGAGTAATGTCTAAGAAATCATTTTAAAACAAGCATTTTTCATTGAAAAATCAAAATTTTCAATCGCGGATAACTCGAAAAATATTACCTTATATGAAAAACTTTATAGAACATTTTTTGCTTAAAACTAACTCCTATCGATTCCTTTTTTTCCTTCAATTTTACCCTTCAAAAAGGGGTGGCATTCACCCCCAGGGCAAAAGCACACATCGGCACTATATAACTTTTGAAAAGGAGGGTATATGAGGTTTCGCGAACGTTGCCTACTTTTTTTGTGAATCTCACGATACTGTAAACAAAATTTTCATAGCTTGGTTGGTTTTTGAGATACAGGGCGAAATTGAAAATATTACATTTCAAGTGATATTTGTCTCGACTTAATATAAAAAATATTGAATTTATCTAATACTTGAAATATTATATAAGCATTATATATTTTTGAACAGCGCAAAGCGTTTATGTTTCGGATATCAAAAAAAATACAGAGTGTTTCGTTTAGAAAATTATAACACTGGGTTATATATATGGAACAATGACAGCTCATTTCAAAAATCAGACTGGATTCTACGTAAAAAAGTGTATAAAAAACAGTTTTCATTAGTTAAGTTAGTAGAGTTAAAAGATAGCTGTGATACAGGAGGCTCAAAATGCACTATATTTAATTTCGCCCTGTATCCTAAAAACAGAGCACG
>JARQZK010002901.1:670000-682500 GCA_030704885.1 Cynegetis impunctata | reverse complement strand
TATTTAGCTAGCAAAAACATGTACCCCCCACAAAAAAAATTTTTTCAATATACATTTATGATTGATTGATTGATTGATATTTTGACGTTTGTGAATATTTTTGTCATCATATTTAGTGAATGTCATTGCTGCTTTCTTTGTGTAGTCTTATAGAAATAATGGAAATGAAAATGAATATCATAGAAAATGCAGCCAAAGCTGCGAATAATTCATTGCCGGAGAAATCCACAGTCGTATACGACAAGGATTATGAAGTATTAGAACAATGGAATTTGCTTCAGTTGTCCTTGTACAATGAGCGGGCGTTATGATCCATAATGCCCGCTAATAACACCCTAGGGCATAATGAGTGTATTTATAGCAACCGTATTTAAAGTAAAGTCAACGAATAATATACAAGTGAAAAATAACATTATTTCAGTTTCAACAATGAGTAATAAGATAGGTTGATCATGGGATATCCACTAAGCCCTTTGTTATCAGAAATCTTTATGGATAATTTAAAGAAAACTATTATGAACCACTTCAGTAGTAAATACTTTCTTTATTGGTATAGGTAGGTTGATGAAGTCAATGTTTGCTATAGGGGAGAGTAGGGTAAAGTGGAATAGCTAACAAATAAAAATTCGTATATTAAAAAATTAAATAATAAGAAAACAACTTGTCTAAAAACCACAAAATGAAAATAACTTTTTATTCGACTAGTTCCGCCTGTTACAGCATTATCAAGACTGAATACATAATTGTAAAGACATCTTTTTTTTTTTTTTTTTTTTTTAGTCGAGGTGAAAACTTCAAAAGCGATACCGGTTGCGAACCCGGCCTGTGTGGGATTCAATTTTTTATATATATAAATATATATCAACTTTTCCTACCTCCAAAAAACCTCTGTTTCTTTCGGTTTCCGGGCATACGCCTACTAAACCTCCAGTCTCACACTTAGATTAGGACTCTGGTGCTGCGGTCAGCACTAGAACCTGTTTCCTTCCTTGTGTCTATATTTCAAGAACCCAAGTGTATATCTCTCTGCGTCGCGTCGCATTAATTTTGAAATCAAAGTAAACATACCTGACGACTGCCCGTGGCATTCTCTGTCGACTGGAAGTATGTTCGCTTCATCCCAGGTTGGTTCGATCTTGAACAATGCTCATCACTCCGACCTCGAGATCCAACATCCATTTTTACACTCGTCGTCTGCAACTGCCATTACTCCGACATCGAGATCCAATATCCATCTTCACTCTCGTCGTCTGCAACGAGCATCATTCGTCTTCGAACCTGACGATCCGCTTCCATCCCACCGTGCCGTCCTCTGTTGGGCGCTGCTCCTTACTAGCGAACCGATGAAGAACGTGTCTGATGGACAATCTCTCAGCCCATCTAGGTCCTTCTTCACTCCTCGTCGTCTTCAGTTTCAGTCGCTTGCCGTCGAATTCACCGCTTTCCCAGGGCGATGCTGCTTCCTCGGTAGTCTGGTCTCGAATGCAAAGACATCGCTTGAAAATACTCGTATATAAGTATTTCGGTTCGGTACCTGGGGGTGGTAAAATGTAATCGATGGATCCAAGTTATCAGAGATTTAACAGTGGGGAGTGGTTTAAGTCTAACTGGTCATTAAGAAGAATGTAATTATGGGATTTTTGGATCTTGTTTATTTCCATGGCTTCCAGGAAGTTCATTATCATACCTTTATCACAGTAATGAAGAATTTTTGGTTTGAAAGAGGATGAGATGTTATGTTTTTTTGACTCTAGATGTTCCCTAAATGCTGATTGTCCGTTTTTTAGATGTTCTTTTAGCCTGGTTTCAAAACATCTCCCGGTCTGACCTATATATGTTGAATTACATTCTTCACAGTCCATTCTATAAATTCCTGTTCTCTTCATTGGATCGACTTTTGACATTTTGTTATTAAAAATCATTCTATCTAATCTGCTGTGACTCGAAAAAGCAGTATTCAAATTATTATTTTTAAAGAATTGAATGATCTTTGAAGAGGGGATGTGCGTATAAGGGATGCTCACAAACTTTTGTACATTTTTTGTTATTGCAGTATGGTACATATAATTTCAAATTGATAAAAAATGTTTCTCTTTTTTTCGAAATTAATACTATTTATTATTTTTAGTGGAAAATCATTGTTAATACCTATCGCGCGAATCACGTCAATTTCTACCATAAGGTTCTTGTTTTGATAAAGGAACCGAAAAGGCCCTGTGAATCATTGAGTTAAGAGCCGCGAGTCGATGGCTAATTGGACTGAAAGAATTATAACTTATGATGGCGTCTGAGAAAGTAGGTTTCCTGAATATTCTATATTGAAAATTTATCCTGTTGTTTCGATATTGTTAGGTCGGAGATAAATTTAACGAATTAATTTTGTTCTGTTTATACTGTGAACTTGATCTTATCATGTATTGAATTTAGATTATATTAGGTATAATTTAATATGTCGGTCTGTCCCATTGAATCCAACCAAGATATCATCCACATAGCGGTACCAAAAAAATACATATGTTTTTTTTAGATAGATCTGATTCTAATATTGTGGTTTCCATGTTGTCCATGAATATGTCTGCTAATAACGGGCTGAGGGGAGAACCCATAGGAAGACCTGAATTCTGTAAATATATTTTGTTTTTGAATCTAAAAAAGTTCTGTCTCAAAACAACATTAAATAATGTTGAGAATTCTGTTTTTGTTGCTGGAAGAGTTTTTTGTTTTTCTAAGATGTTTTCAATTAGAGGTATACACTCCTCCGTAGATATGTTAGGAAACATGTTGGAGACGTCGAAGGACACTAATTTAAAATTTTTATCAAAATCGATTTTTTCTAATTTTTGTATGAGTTCTAATGAGTTTTTCACACTATATTTTGGAGAGAAATGAGTATGTTCTCGTCCATCGAAAAATTCGTATCTCCCAGATATTTTGATTTTAGTTAAAGATAGTCATAGTATAGTATTACTAGTTCATGTGGACACATACTGAATGAATCCCAAAAAAATAAACCATTGCTATCAGAAACTATTCAGCTTATTTTGAGAATGTTTCAGTTTACCCCATCAAATGGGGCAAAAATAAATCATAAACGGGACAAAGTGATATTACTGTAACAATAAATGAAACAAAACTCCCATTGTATTAATCTTGTGTTTATTCTCGACATTCAACTAATAACAAAAGCTAGCATCTACTGGAATTCCATATTGTCTGGCAGATTTGTTATGACTGAGCAAGCTCAGTCTCACCGCTATCACAGCATCTTTCATGGCTTCTGCTGATCGGTTTTTCGTTTATATACGCGCATTGTAAACCTGTAACATCAAACCACATTATAGATAGGTATCTGTCTGCCAAAATTGAGGATTGCGGCAAAGTGAAATATTTCCCTTTGTCGTCATTTCACTTTGCCCCAACATTCTACCCATATGAAATTACCGGCTAAATATTTTGAAACATAACCTTTCACCTATGCGCGCGCACTATTTTGTAGATATATTATAACATCATCTATTCTCAGAATCAAAATTTCGATTACATCAAACAAACCAATGTTATACGTTACATACTTACCTCTCAATATTACAAATGAACCACAAAAAACAACACTTTTTTAGATAAAATTTAGCAACGACGTTTAACTTGTCATCGAACATAAACCGCAGATATAAAACATCAAATGTGTCATTCTAAGCAACTACACCAACCGGTGGAGCCACGTAATGGAATGTAATAACATAATTTCACTTTACCCCACTATTCCACTTTACCCTACTCTCCCCTACTGGTACAAATAGACAATTGGATAATTTCATTAATTATTCTTATTCCATACACTCTCGTATTACATATTCTCTCGAAACTGAAATGAATGATTCAATTAATTACTTCGATGTACCTATAACCAGAAGAAGCAACAAACACGAATTTTCAATTTTAATGAACCTACTCATACAGATATCAAAATTCATAACACATCACTACATCCAATTTCACATAAATTAGCCGTTTATCATAGTATGATTCATAGACTTTTCAAAATTCCGTTGTCCGAAGCTAATTTTCGGAAAGAATTGAATACAATTGAAAAAATGGCAGTAAATAATGATTTTCCACCCAATACGGTCGACAGTTCAGAAGAAAATATACAAAATGGCAATTTCAGGAGTTTTCCTACGTATATCTCCGAAAAGTACAGTATTCAACAGTTCAACATACTTAAACCTGAAACTGTTTCTTCATGAACAATATTTCAAAGTTTCATATAAAACCAAAAATAGCACTGGAAAATTGATTACAAACATTAAATCAAGAATTCATAGAGATGAACATACCTACTGGTATATAGACTCAACTGTAAAAATTGTAAAAATTTTTATAAAAAACGTACAATTAGAAATTTCAAAAAGTACACGAACACCAATGTTTCTAATTATGCGTGCCATCTTATTCAAGAAAACCATACCTTTAATCACAATTATTATAATATATTACAGTTAGAAAATAGTCTCCACAAAACCAACTGTTGGGAATCCCTATACATCAATAAATATAAAAATTCCGGAAACCTAGTTAATGACCAGATTGAAGTGAACCCTTGTCCTCTCCTTAATCTGTTCAATATACCTACCAATAATTTTGAATGAATTGCTTATTGTTATTTAGTTTCTCTAGGAACCCCTCTGTTATATTCAATTTTTCGTATAAATAGATTGTTTTGTAATACCATTAATTAGTACAAGAATAAGTCAATGTTATGACGAAACGCGTTCACTCAATATATTTTATTTCAACCTGTGAAAATTGAGTTTTTATTTATTTATAAAGTTATATATAATTAGTATTACGATAATGAATAATAAATAGGGAAATTTGTACTTCTAGAGACGAATTCGATTTGATGTACTTCTTCTTTGATTTCATTTCATTATTTATTTTGTTTTCTGAATATTGCGATCTCTTATTTTATGAAGTATCATATTGAAACTATTTTTATACAGGTATTTCATGAAATTGTGTTTGTTTTATGCAAATATATTCAATTATATCATAAATATAAATATATATATATATATATATATATTATATATATATATATATATATATATATATTATATATATATACTTATATATATATATATATATATAATATATATATATATATATATATATATATATATATATATATATATATATATATATATATATATATATATATTATATATATATATATATATATATATATATATATATATATATATATATATATATATATATATATATATATATATATATATATATATATATATATATATATCAGAGAAAGATTCCGGGGTTCAATCCGATTTCGGAAGTTTTGTTGGCGCTGAGAAGCACCGTTTGTTTCACGACGTTTCGCCAAGAATACAAGAACATAAAAATAGCGTCAGAAACAAACAAACAACATCAGCCCTGTTTCAACATCATCAAGCAACAGGCCACAGAATAGATTTTGACCGATCAAGAGAAATAGCATCCATAGAAAACTACAGGGTCCGTACCATAAGAGAAGCTCTAGAAATAGAAAAATCAGGACACCTAAACAAACGAGACGATGCTCTAAATATTCCACTGACTTGGAAAATAATTTTAAAAAGCACGAAAACACATAAAACAACACAAGACGTAAAAACAAACATCGAGGAAGAAAGTCAAGAAGTGAGGAGGCGGAGCCTATGCAGCGAACCGGCCAATCAGGAAACGAGACCAGCCAATGCCATTAAAACCCAGACACAAGCAGAGGCGAACAGTAGTTGCCGTCGAGTCACCAGACGTACAGCAGCACTTGAAAATGCCAAATGAGATTTTGGCGAAACGTCGTGAAATAAACGGTGCTTCTCAGCGCCAACAAAACTTCCGAAATCGGATTGAACCCCGGAATCTTTCTCTGATTCATTCTACCATCCGAGAAAACATACGATATAACATATATATATATATATATATATATATATATATATATATATATATATATATATATATATATATATATATATATATATATATATATACGGTGCGGTGGAATAAGTGTTACCCCCCCCCCCTATTAACTACTCTATTTTTAATTGAGAAAGTGCGCGACACCTCATTTGAGATCTATTGGAACACCGATTTCAAAAATGTATAACACTTTGGTTCAAAAATTAACGGAGTTTGAGTTATTCGAGAGTTTTAATTTTACTTTGCAAGAATTCAATGAATTTTGTTGGCTTGACGGTAGGATTTTTCATTGGAGGGTTGGATTTGTTTTGTCTTTAAATAAATCTTTCCTAAATTGTAAATGTTGGTAACTGAATTTAATCATTTAATGTAATAAATTACAAGTAACAACTAAGGGTGTACTGAAAAATAAATTTTAAACAGTAACTGCAACTAAATAATTTTTTAACGTAAAACGTGTTCAAAATGTTTCCCATTCACTTCTTGACAATAATACAGCCTATTCTGGGTTTCCTCTCTAACTCTTTGCAACAAAGTGTTTTACATTTTTGAAATCAGTGTTTCAATAGGTTTCAAATGAGGTGTCGCATGATGCACTTTCCCATTTAATAAAATCGAAGGGATGACACCCCCATGAAGAGGGATTATGTCAGGTTCGAAACTTTTATGTCATAACATACTACGTTTAATATAAAAATTTACCTGTTTGAGCTTTTTTCTTAAGATATAAAAATAGGTTAGTTAATAGGGGGAAGGGGTAACACTTATTCCACCGCACCGTATATATATATATATATATATATATATATATATATATATATATATATATATATATATATATATATATATATATATATATATATATATATATAACTCTTGATAGTTTTTATTAGCTAATCAACAGGCTGGTTGATCTTGAAAATCGATTTTAATCAAAAAATTTGACTTCCACCTAAATGGATAATTCGTAATTGAAATTTTCCTTTGACATTATTGATAAAAATAGATCACAGCAAAACTATCTCGAAATAAATCATTAAATATTGCAAGCTGAAAAATATGGCAATGATCCTAACTTAAAGCTGAGGGTTAAACTTTGTTATAACTGTAAGTACCCCCTTTTTTCCAAGATTTTGAAATTCTAAATAAATAACAAAATTTCTATTGAAACGGCTACTTCCATATAAACGAACTATTCCGATAAATTTTTGCTCTACCTATTTAATATTTCCAGCAACTAATTTTCCATTGTTATTGTTTAATTTTTAACTCCGTTCTGATCTGCGGATAGCATTAATCGCCTCGTGGCAAAGGTTGACCAAATCTCCCATACGGAGAGTTCAGACAATAAACCAAAATTGTGTGCCATTATCTTTCCGTATCTAAGGAATTTTGTTTGTTGTACTTTTTTCCATCTTCAAAATTTTTTTCAATCCAATTTGGCTACGCCGTTCTGATGAGGACAAAGAGTCCGAAACAACGTGTCAACGGCTGCTTCATATAGCGTCCTATACGCGATAATTCTACTCCATTTTTACATGTTTTCCATGACTCATTTACTTTGTTGTTAGATAAATAGTAACCCTTTTATTATTATTTTCAAAACATTGGCGTAGGTAAGGGTTTTTCTTGGTTTCGCCTTAACCATCTGGTGATACAATTTGAAATGTTAATATGAACTGAATAGCATATACTAAGCAGCCTGTTTTTTTTTTCAATTTTTTTTAATCAATAAATGTCAAAGAAATTTCAATTACGAATATCATAGTGGAACGTCAAATTTTTTATTAAAAATCGAGTTTTCAAGATTCCACCAGCCCTGTTATTGCTTAATAATTAATCAAGAGTTTAAAATAGATCACAGGCAACAACTTATTGAATAAATATATATATATATATATCTGCTGACGATCTGAAAATATATGGAGAAATCTACACTGTTGAGGACTGCATGAGGTTGCAGGAGGGACTAAATGATGTGTCTAAGTGGTGCGTTTCAAATCAGCTGAAACTAAATTTTGCCAAGTGTAATGTTGTGACATATACCAGGAGAAAAATTATTATTTACTTCGATTATAATGTTGATTATAGATAGCATTTTGGCTAGGGTATCTGAGATTAGAGATCTTGGATAACTTCTTGATCAACGTTTCCTGTTTGTCCCTCATATAAATGCTACGCTCTCGACAGCATTCAAAATTTCATTGTGCATTTAATTCAATTAATTCTTTATTGAAGAGTAGATTGAATTTCGGTTGTTTGAGTTGGCATCCTATCTACAAGGTTCACAGGTATAATTTGGAGTCACTGCAGCGGAGGTTCTTTAAGTATCTGGTGTGGAGAGAGGATGGTGTTTACCCATCTAGAGGATTTAATCAGGATAACTTATTGAACAGATTTGGAGTAAAATCGCTTGAGGTCACCAGAAAAGTATTCTCATTGAAATTTTTGTATAATCTATTACATGGTTATATTGACTCCACCATAGCCAGAAGGCTATGGTGGAATTTCTGGTGCCTAGGCGGTGCTCAAGATGTAATAACTTTTTTTTCTTGGCCACTCCAAGAAACAATTCACTTATACAAGCGCCTATTAGATACATGTGTTCCTTATTCAATAAGGTTTCTGATAGCTCTGATATGATCTTTGATAAATTTTCAGCCATAAGTCGAGTTTTTTTAAAGTATCTGCATAGGTAGACATGAATTGTATTGAGTTTTTATCGTTTCGCAAGTATAAGCTATGAAACTGTATTAATATATTAATATTCTTTTTCTTTGCTAGATTTCAAATTAATTTTCAGTTATTGTATGACTAGTATTTTGAAGCCGTTTCTGTAAATCTTCATTTAGTTATTTAAGAATATTTCCTGTAACTGGGTTCTCTTTTCACCTGTAGTAAATAAAAGTCTTATTATATATATATATATATATATATATATATATATATATATATATATATATATATATATATATATATATATATATATATATATATATATATATATATATATATATATATATATATATATATATATATATATATATATATATATATATATATATATATATATATATATATATATATATATATATTTTTTTTAATTTTTTTTTTTTTTTGAAATTTATCTTTATTGATATCATTACAATAATCCTTAATCCTAACTTTACATCTCTAAACAGTTTGAATACTGGCCCCGAGATTATAAACATACTAAAGTTTAAATACCAACAAAAATAAACTGGCTACAAGCCTGCAAAGATATTCCTACACAAATACAAGTTTGACAGAAACAATATCAAAGCATGTACAGTCTACACCAGCAATCATCAGGCATTCACAGCAAGACCGGTATATTGTATTGAATTAAGTTTTTTTTTTATGTATAATTTTAGATTCCTTAGAAAATGTTTGAAGTTCCGAATTGTTTTCAAATTATCTGGTAAATCATTAAAAGATCTAATTGCACAATGCACAGGGCTGAACAAACTAATATCGGTTCTACTAGATTCTAAATACAGATTATTTCGTGTTCTCGTACTATAAGTATTTATCTCATTTGTACATGTAAAATTTGTATTCGTTTTTTGATTACCATACAAGATTTTGTGTATTAATTTACATTGTTCTAATTTTAATATTGCCTTCAGTTTATCGATGTCTAATAAATCTTTATATAATTGTTCGGTGGCAGACAGCATGCTACGATTGAATAAAATCTTCAGTATTTTGTTTTGAAGTACTTGCATCCTCTTCAAAGGCAGTCTTACAACAAGATCCCCAGACAGGTATCCGATATCGAAAGTGAGTCAAAAAAAATGTATTAAAAATTAGATATTTAGTTTTTTCAGTAAGGTACGATCTGCACTTATAAATGACCGGAATTACAAGAAACGTTTTTTCGGTTAGCTTTCTTAGATGTTTTTACCAGCTTAGTGATTCATCAATATCAAGACCAAGGTATTTTATGCATTCAACTTTTTCTAATTCAGTATTGTCAATTTTGATACTAATGTCACCTATTTGCTTATTTTTTTGTTTAAACAACTTATACTTGGTCTTGTCAATATTAATCTTCATTTTATTGTAATAGAGCCATCTACTGTAAAGATCTAAATCGTGGTTTACCTGTTCCCTCAACTCAAACTCATTCCCACCCCGATATACGGTGCAGTATCATCAGCAAAAGGAAAATACCTAGCTGAGAAGTTGGCACATATGAGACTGAGCACATATAATGAGTACAGTAATGGACCAAGCACGGATCCCTGTGGTACACCATATTTATTTGAAAGGTTATCACTAACAGTATTATTCAAGGAAACGTACTGGCTTCTATTTGTTAGATAAGATTTAATCAATTCCAAAAAACCACCTCTGAAACCCATGCTTTGTAACTTCAGTAACAATATGTCTATACTAACCACATCAAAAGCCTTTCTTAAATCTACAAATATCACAATTACAATTTCTTTATTATCTAGCGCACCCGATACATAATTAATTAGGTCGAAAGTAGCCGAAAGTGTACCGCTATCCTTTATGAAACCATATTGGAACTCATCAAATAATGCGTTCTCAGTAATAAATAGCAGCATCCTCTTTTTCAAAATTTTTTCTATAATTTTCGAAAATATACTAATAACGGAAATAGGTCTGTAATTATTTGGTAAACATTTCTCTCCCGATTTAAATATAGGACTTATTTCACTGACCTTAAGTTCCGTTGGGAACACACCAGTAAGCAAAACTTGGTTGACTAATTTTGTGAGAATTTCTAGAATATATTCCCTCAGGTTCAGCAAGTCATAAACTGTTACACCATCATCTCCAGGAGCACTACTACGGTTTAGTTCCAACATGATTTCATCAACCTCTGCAGTATAACTCAACTCTAACTCAGGTGTAAACTTATCACAGGTAACTTCACTAAAAGAGTCGTTCAACTCTCTTAACCCTATCTCATCCTCTAAGCCCCTTACAATATCCTCACCTACCCTCGAAAAGAGCGAATTTAACACATTTGCCACCTCTTTTGCATTAGTGATCACATTGCCCAGGACCTCAATCGATTCAATTTCGGTAGTATTATTTCCTTTACTAAAAAATCTACCAATAAATTTCCACCGGTTTTTATATTTGTTGCCCGTCTGTTCCCACTTTTTACCAAAATAATCATTCTTTGCAATCCTGACTTTATTATTAACTAGATTCCTCAATTTTTTGAATTCAGTATTAATCTGTTCATTGTTCGGGTGGTTTATATATTTATATATTATATTTTATATATACATATATATATATATATATATATAGATATATATATATATATATATATATATATATATATATATATATATATATATATATATATATATATATATATATACTCACGGACAAAATTATTGCATATTTTATTCAAGGTCTTCATTTCTTTTTCCTTTAACACCTCTGTGATTTCGGTTACTGAATCTGCTACATCGGAGTGTTCTACGTTATTAATAATCAAATTAGGAAAGAGCAACAACATCGACACGATACATTAGTTTAAGACAAAATGATAACAATTTATTACTTAGTCTCCTTATTATTGTTTTGGTGGAAACATTGACTTGCCTTGCATTTAGTAATTGATTTTTTAGATGCGGAGCACTAAGTGTACGATTTCGCAAAGATTGAATTCTTAAATATTGCTCATCACTTGGCGTTGTAATTCTTTTAAGTCCTTGACCAGGCCACCTTTTGTATCCTCCAGTCTCATTGTAACGTTTTAGTACGCGAGAAACAGTCGATTGATGGACATTCAATCTCTGTGCAATGTCTTCTTGTCTGTACCCCTCATTGATTAAACAAACAATTTTAACCGCAACTAATTCATTCAAACGTGGATCCTCACTAACTAAAACTACAGATTGAAGAAATAATGAACTGAAAATGTCATAATGAAATGAAAACGCCAAATAAAGAGAAGCCATTATTTTAGTCATCAAGGCAACCTAAGCTACGATTATAGCTTTCCGCTTATTCAGTTATAATTTCAAGTTATCGCTAATTCAGTTATAAAAGCTATGTTTTACCATTATTTTATCTGCAATAAATTGCAATATACGTAGAACACTCCAATGTAACAGATTTAGCAACCGAAATCACAAAAGTGTTGAAGGGAAAAAAAATTAAGACCTAAAATAAAATATGCAATAATTTTGTCCTTGAGTGTATATATATATATATATATATATATATATATATATATATATATATATATATATATATATATATACTATTAGTAGTAATACTAATTATCAACAGAATAAAAGTTTACAACGTCCGCCCACCCAAGCAAACTCTTGCTAGAAGGCGCCAGCTATATTTACTTGAGATTCTAACCTTGCTGGTTCTTCGAATTATCTGTGCGATTTTATTTTTTTCAATGTTAATGTTGTTTCACCAATGGCGACAAGACGTTAACATAACCATCATGCATGGTCCACAACTCGAATAAATTAACGTTATTACCT
>JARQZK010002901.1:497500-665000 GCA_030704885.1 Cynegetis impunctata | reverse complement strand
ATTTTGTGAATATTTCAAATGCCTACTTGTTACCTTAGACAGAATATTGCGTTTGTTGTATGGGAGCCCCCCTTAAATATTAATTTTATTTAGTTTTTAGTATTCGTTATTATAGCGGCAACAGAAATACATAACTTGTGAAAATTTTAACTGTCTAGCTATCTCTGTTCTTGAGATACAGCCTGGTGACAGACAGACGGACAAACGGACAGACGGACGGACGGATAGACATCGAAGTCTTTGTAATAGGGTTCCGTTTTTACATTTTGGGTACAGAACCCTTAAAGTGATATATTTCATTGTCAAAAAGTTTGGGGTGTTTGATGTCTAATATTAAAAATGTTTCATTGGAAGCTATTCATGAAAGTAGAGTTATTACAAAAATAGAGTAAATCTTCTCTTAGAATAAAATTTAAGTGTTTCTACTTTTCAGCCAGTTTGCTATCAGAAGGTATTCTTGAGATTTTCAAACAATCATTTATTTCTGTAACATAAGAAAAATCCGGTGCACACGAATTGCGGTCGATTTTGCGAGAGTGACTGAATTGCGGTCAAAATTTTTGTGCCTACCTGAGGAGTCCTAATCTCCAACCGAACTGCGGTTAGAAACTTATTTAGGGGCAAGAGGGTAAATTGAAACGTAAAAGTTCTAATTTTTATAAAGATATATATATATATAATATACATAACATAGAAATAATGCAATACTACAGACTACATCTACATGCATATACATCATAAAACTACTTCACTAAAATTATAACTAACACATTTTACAAAATTATACCTACTAATATCGTTTTTATTGTACTGACCAATTTTGTTGTTAATAAACTCTTGTTTATCTAATACATTTTTTCGCACAAATCTCGTTTTATTATCAATAACAGAATTTATTTTAATATAAGTATCTGTTTGAATGCTTTTTAACGTTTCTATAAAAAGATTAATGTTGGGATGCGGAGAGCTGCAGGTTCTGCTAAATTTTGAATGAAAAGTGTCGCAAGCGTTTGTTGTCCGGTAAATGCTTTCGGTACATTCCACCCAAATGACGGGAGGAAATTTCGAATCTTCATCGATGTAAGTTTCCACTAAATTCAGTCGTCGAAAACAACCACCTAAGTACCCTTCTACCTGCTTCAAATTTTGACCGCAATTCGTGTGTCCCCGAAAAATCTTTATACTCTACTCTAATCAGAGAAATTATAACTAAAAATGTTTTAAGTATTCATTTTACTGCATTCCTTCTCCTCAAGCCAAGGAGCAGTTAATAGCTTATTACATTTAACAATATATATCATTCACATTATCACACTTTACCACAGAAGGAAACAGGCTGGTAATTAAACCTGTCAAGAATGGGAATCATCTTATCTCGGCGTTTGCACAACGGCACTCCCTAGCGCATTTGTAAACAATTTAATGTGGTATAATTAACAGTTTGGTTCTCGTCGTAAATGATAACGTGGAGAATATGTACCATAACTACATCTTAGGAAGGTAGAATAACTCTAACTTCAATTATTCATTCGTGAGAAGAGTGAGGACTTACTTAGTAACAAAATAAGGCAAAGTATTATATTAAGTAAACAGATCGTGAACAGCGTTGAAGTTTGAGACGAATAATAATTAGTGAGGTGCTACGCATATTGAATTGGCCATATTTTGATATATATATATGTATATATATATATATATATATATATATATATATATATATATATATATATATATATATATATATAGGAAAAATGTATTTGAATATTTTGAGGTTGCAGTCAGAATAATTGTTGGGCTAGGTTAAAGAATACTCTTTGTCATATGGTCGAGCTTTCGGAAATGTTTATTTCCTTTATCAAGACATCTATAATAAAAGAACAGATTTAGATTTACAACAGCGTTCACAAAAAGTTAAAGATTACTTACTAACGTTGAGGTTATATAAATTTTGATAAAGCACATATAAAACGAAGAACAGAACGAGCTGATGGGTACAACTTCGTCACATAAGTAAAAAAAACCATTACAAGAATAAAAATCTAATTTTCAATAATCCGTACTTTCCCATCTTGCTATCTACAGGAAACCAGACTAACAAAATGGTCGACGTCAACCCTGAGAACGCGGAAACTAAACCACAGAACAATAAGGTGATCTTCTTACAATAATTGACAATAGTCGATATATCAACATAAAACGGGACACGGTCCAAATAAAATTTAAAGAAAACTAAAATTATTTAACCGAAAGAGTATGGTGTGCAAATTTTGAAAAGAGTTTTTTTAACAATTTTTTTACCACTAAATAATAACTGCAACACACTTTTTTAATAGTTCAATGAGCTAATGTTACTGTTTCTAAATGGCTAACAAATGGGCTGAATTTTGTTCTAATTTTAAAAATTCAGTCACAAGTTCAATTCTACAATTTTACTTGTAGTCTAGACAAAAAACTGCTTTCTATGACTACAGTAATATAAAATGAAAAGCAATGAAAAAACAATGAAAAAACAAACATTCCACTGCATACTCCGGCTACTATGCAACTAAGGCGAAACAGACGAATTCATGTTGGAGAAATACTAAAACCACCAATGTGGAGTGTACACTCTTGACAAATTTAAAAACGAGCAATCAACCGAAACGACAAAAAACAACCGATGGTGCGTTCGGGAAACAAAAAATTTTATCGACTCTACAAATCAAAAGTTAAAAACATCTTACAAATTTTGAAAAAAATATTGAAAAAATATAACTTGCACCACGATGAACCTATGGTCTGGAAAAACAACTCTGTTCCAACTTAATAATGTAATTATACATGATACTAAGGTTGTTAAGATAAATTCTCTTATTAATGCTATTTTTGTCATTATTAATATAGAACATTTCCTTGAAAACTCTCTTGTGATAGTTGTTTTCAATGCAGAGAATCTTCACATTATCATAGTCCATAATATGATTCTTCCGAACCACATGCTCAGCAAGGGCACACGACAGTTTTCTTCTGCCACAATCGCTCTGTGTGTGTGGTTTAGTTTCCGCGTTCTCAGGGTTGACGTCGACCATTTTGTTAGTCTGGTTTCCTGTAGATAGCAAGATGGGAAAGTACGGATTATTGAAAATTAGATTTTTATTCTTGTAATGGTTTTTTTTACTTATGTGACGAAGTTGTACCCATCAGCTCGTTCTGTTCTTCGTTTTATATGTGCTTTTTCAAAATTTATATAACCTCAACGTTAGTAAGTAATCTTTAACTTTTTGTGAACGCTGTTGTAAATCTAAATCTGTTCTTTTATTATAGATGTCTTGATAAAGGAAATAAACATTTCCGAAAGCTCGACCATATGACAAAGAGTATTCTTTAACCTAGCCCAACAATTATTCTGACTGCAACCTCAAAATATTCAAATACATTTTTCCTCAACTAGCCAGTCAAGACTACCCATCTATATATATATATATATATATATATATATATATATATATATATATATATATATATATATATATATATATATATATATATATATATATATATATATATATATATATATATATGAAAAACTTGGTTCTCGGGATGAACCGCGTAAAAGATTTGAAAAATCTCGACGTTTCGGCTCCTTTTGCGAAGCCATCTTCAGGAGAATTAGAAGGGAAAATTATTCAGATACGTGGCCTCAATCTGCCTACTCCACGAATCGAATTAGGAGGAATCGGAAATAATACGATTGCGTGGTCTCAACCTGCCTACTCCACCAACCGTACTGCTTCCTGTCAACTCTGAAGTCTCAACCTGCCTACTCTTCAGAGTCAACTGACGGGCGTCGCCGTATTTATAGGGAAGGGGGGCGGGTACTCCATTGACGCAGTTATTGACGTAGTTATTGACGTAGTTATTGACGTAGTATTGACGTCAATGGGGTATTCACGCACGGAGTCAGTGCGGGATGCACTACGATTGGGTGTGACACGGCGACCACTGAGAAGCGGCTTCCATGCTGTTGGGAGTCTGTGACTGTCATCTCTGGTGTTCAAACAATTTGGACGTTTTTCTATTTCTACAGCTTCACGAAAAATTCGGGATTTGAAAGATCCCGAAAGGGAGCCCCAATGGGATCCCCTCTCTCCCCCGTCATAGCCAACATTTTCATGGAACATTTCGAAACCCAAGCTCTCTCGTCATTCGACCTTAAACCATCATGCTGGCTACGTTACGTAGACGATGTCTTTGCGATCTGGCCCCATGGCGGAGACTCGTTGGTCCACTTCTTGAATTATTTGAATGGCATACATC
Source organism: Cynegetis impunctata (assembly GCA_030704885.1). Lineage (NCBI taxonomy): Eukaryota > Metazoa > Arthropoda > Insecta > Coleoptera > Coccinellidae > Cynegetis > Cynegetis impunctata. The sequence goes on along the minus strand of JARQZK010002901.1, from coordinate 660,704 downwards.
CAAGTATCCAATTCAAAATGGAAGTGGAAAACGATGGGTCTCTGCCATTCCTCGATGTCATGGTCGAAAAACTTCCATCCCAAGGCTTCACCTATTCAGTTTATCGTAAACCTACCGATACAAACCGTTATCTGAACGCCCAGTCTCACCACCATCCCTCTCAACTTAACTGTGTAGTTAATACCCTAATCTACCGCTCCATTCGACTATCTGACGACGAACACCGTGAATCAGAACTCAAGACTCTAAAACATATATTATTACAGAACGGTTACAACACATATCAAATCAACAAGAACATACGCAAACACACAAACATCACCCCACCTCTACCACGTTCCAATCCCACTGACCAAGAATCTACACCTAAATTATTCCTTCCTTACATCAAAGGAGTAACAGATAAGATCGCAAGATCTCTCAAAAACACAAACATCAAAACAATATTCACCACCCAACAAAAACTATTCCATCTGGTCAGATCCGTCAAGGATAAAATTCCCAACGAAAATCACGGTGTTTATGAGATTCCCTGTTCCAATTGTCCTCGTTCTTATATAGGACAAACGAACCGACGAATTCAGGTCCGTGCCAAGGAACATTCACTTTCAGTAAGACATTCAGATATCACCAACGCCCTTTCCCAACATCACACCCAAACAGGCCACATTATCGATTTCCCCAATACAAGAACTATTGCTCCCGTCCGATCTTTCAAATCCCGAATATTTCGTGAAGCTGTAGAAATAGAAAAACGTCCAAATTGTTTGAACACCAGAGATGACAGTCACAGACTCCCATCAGCATGGAAGCCGCTTCTCAGTGGTCGCCGTGTCACACCCAATCGGAGTGCATCCCGCACTGACTCCGTGCGTGAATACCCCATTGACGTCAATACTACGTCAGTGGAGTACCCGCCCCCCTTCCCTATAAATACGGCCACGCGACGATCGGCCCGTCAGTTGACTCTGAAGAGTAGGCAGGTTGAGACTTCAGAGTTGACAGAAAGCAGTACGGTTGGTGGAGTAGGCAGGTTGAGACCACGCAATCGTATTATTTCCGATTCCTCCTAATTCGATTCGTGGAGTAGGCAGATTGAGGCCACGTATCTGAATAATTTTCCCTTCTAATTCTCCTAAAGATGGCTTCGCAAAAGGAGCCGAAACGTCGAGATTTTTCAAATCTTTTACGCGGTTCATCCCGAGAACCAAGTTTTTCAAATACTTCCGACCGCGGAAATCTTTCTGAACATTGTTCTGCCATATAAATTATTTTTATCTGTCTATCTTTCTATCTATTCATCTATCTGCCGATGTATCTCTATCTATCTAACTATCTATCTATTTATCTAGATAGTTATCTATCTTTCTATCTATTCGTCTATCTATCTATCTATCTATCTATCTGACCCGGCAAACGTTTTTCTCCCATATAAATTATTTTTTTCTTTCTATCTATACATCTATCTGCAGATGTATCTTCATCTAACTATATCTATCTATCTAAATAATTATCTATCTTTCTATCTATCTAACTATCTATCATTATATCTATCTATCAATCTATCTGAACCGGCAAACGTTGTTTAAATTATTAAAATGACTATTAAAATATATGGGTTGTTGATAGAAGGGTGAAAATTTAGAGTTCTATGTATTTTTTAATGCAACATTATAAAAAAATAAAAATAAAAAATTTTGTCTATAAAATTTATAAAAATAATTGGGATGGACCACCCTAATCACTAAGGAGTATGAAAAATATATTACGACCTATTCTCAGACCGACTATTATTATTTTCGATTACCATCTTGCAACCCTATTGCGGATCTGTGGATACAATAAAAAAAATGAAAATCACGATGGAAAAATAGGGGTTGATCGTAGAAGCGTCAAAAGTTGAGAGTAATAAGAATTTTTCTATTCTTAGTCATGACAAAATGAAAATAAAAATCTTGTCGAAAAAATTGAAGTTTATAATTAATAAATAAAAAATAGGGCTTGATCGTAGAGGGGTGAAAATTTAGGGTTGTATGAATTTGGATGCTGTATCATAAAAAAATAGAATAGAAAATTTTGTCCGAAAAATAAAAAATAAAAATTGAGGGGTGAACCACACTTAACATTCAGGGGGATGAAAAATAGATGGAAGAATCGGTCGAGCCATTTCGGAGGAGTTTTACTTCTTAAATAGTTGATGGAATCCGTCGTTACTACGTGATAATTTAACATGATTAACAAAACTAAATTTGAATTTACTACGTTTATTATCACAAAATATTTTGAAAAAATTCAAGACAAGATTTAAAGAACACCAACAATCTTTTTTGAAAAATAAAACGGATTCAACGTTTTCAAATCATTGCCGTGAAAACCACCACCCATTTCCACAAATAGATAATTTTCAAATCATGCACAAATTACCGAAAGGAACCAAACTTACTTACTTAGAATCATTAGAAATTTTTAAACTCAATAATAATGCAAAAGATATCTTGCTGAACGACCAGATTGACTTGATATTCTATATTTAGTGTATTTAAACAATAATGACTTTTCTAAGAACATTGTATTGTACCAATTTGTGAAATTCACTCGATTAGCCCTTCTTGAAATATGTTTCTCTTGTCTATTTAGGTACCTGCAATAATCCTTTCCCACCCGTAAGCGCAAATCTATAATTATTTTGTATTCAGTTCTTAACTCAATCTGCCCGATGATGGTCTAGTGACCGAAATTGCAATCGCAGTGTTATATTTTTCAGAATATTTTGTGATAATAAACGTAGTAAATTCAAATTTAGTTTTATTAATCAGTTTTACTTCTAACGCTGTGACACGAGAATTTTATATATTAGATATATATACAGGGTATTCGGCACATGACACACCAAATTTTTTTGGGGTATTGTTGAAATTAAACCGAAAGTTTTTTATTTGGACCCTTAGTCCTAACACTCACAGTTAAGGAGAAATATTTTTTTGAATTTTTTTTCCAAATTTCAAACCCTCCTAAGTATTTCATTATTACCTGTAAAAGCCCAATTTTTTCAACTAACTATTTTGTAATGTGTGCATTTCAAATGGTCAATAGTTTTCATTAGAACTGTTGGTACCAAAGGCGCTTCTTCTTCTTAACGTGCCGTCTTCACTGAAGGTTGGCTACAATTTCGTCAAATCTCTCTCTGTCCTGTGCTGCTCTTAGTATTGACTCTGAATCCAGGCCAGTCCAATCCCTAACATTCTTTAACCACGAATTCTGTGTCCTGCCCGGTCCTCTTTTACCTTCAATCTTGCCTTCCATTATCAGTTGTAGGAACTCGTATCTCTTGCCTCTGTATATGTGTCCCAGATATCTTGTCTTGCGTCTTTTGACAATTCCCAATATTTCTTTGTCCACTTTCATCCTTCTTAGAACGGTTTCATTGGAGACATGCTCTGTCCATGATAGTTTGAGCACTCTACGCATTACCCACATTTCGAATTCGAATTTCGAGCACAAGTCATAAGATTGAGGTTTTCATCATCCAACAATTTCAGCATCTCAGTATAGACATTATCCTCACCCGCGGCCTTACGTATCTTTGATAACTTTATTGCATGCTTCACCTCTGAGGTAAGAATAATCATTGGTTGTTCTTCTTGGTTCTTTTGTTCTGGTTCCGATCTATCATCCTCGAATAGTTCTTGTATATAGGTTGTCCATAATTCTTCTATCTTTCTCGGGTCTATTATTTGTTCATTATTATTTGTGACTAAGACGCTCTCTTGATGAGTTTTCCTTCCATTTCCGGTTATTTCCTTTACCTTCTTGTGTATATTGTAGACATCAAGGCGCATACGACAATATTTATTCCACAAAATTAATGATTTCGTGAAAATAAATATCAACAGTCGAGAGCTTCAATCTCCTTTAAAAACTTTTTTGATTAATAAACTTTCTAACTGTATGCTACACATTGACAAGAAAAAAACATTTCTGCTTCAAATTGCCGATATTCCTTCAGAAGGACGGAAATCGGTTGGACTTAGTGAGGAAAACAATTTTACTTTTATGATCGTTTATTTGAACCAAAGTTAAACAACTAACAATAATTTAATATAATGAAGCTTGTCCCTAATGCACGTCTCGCACCTCTTTTTTACTTCAGACGTATTAAAAAAACACTTTCCGCACTTAAGATTCGGTAGGCCTAGGTCGGAAACTTGCTCGACCTGCGATATCCTTAATAATAAGATGAAAGCAGATCCAGCAAACCGCGATTTTTCTACGAAGTTAAATTTGCATCACCGGAAAGCAGAAAATGCCAGAAAGAGCATTCAAGAGGATAGCGTTGAATCGCTCAGTAGCAATACTATGGTCTTCTCTATGGATTTGGAACAAGTTAAATCTGTTCCCTCTCTGACGCATTCAGAAATGTTTTATAGTAGACAGCTGTCATGCTACAATTTCTACATTCATATTGCTGACAATAATACTGCGATAATGGTATTATAGTTCAGTAGTTCAGTGGTCAGTGCGTTGGGCTACTGAACAGAAGGTCGCTGGATCGAATACCGGCCGGAACAACGAATTTATGCGGAGCCACCTCTCGAAAGGCAATGGCAAACCACCGAGCAGTATTCTGCCTAGTAAAGCCTCTCTGTATAGACGTTCGGAACCGTCGTAAAACTGTAGGTCCCTTCTATTCGTGTATCGCTGTATCACGCACAGCACAGGTAGTTGTAGAGAGGTCGCCACACCCTAAACCGGGTATGGCACCACAAGAAGAATAGTATTATGGAATGAATCATTGAGGTAGGGGGGCAATGAGATAGGCACTGCGCTTTTGAAATTTTTGCTTTCCGAAAATTTGACTGTCAAGGAGAAACTGTATCTGGAGTGATAATTGCAATGGCCATAACAAGAACATAATGGTCTTTATAGCCATGATAAATCTTGTTGTATCTGGTGGATTCTCACAGATAGATCAAAAGTTCTTAATATCTGGACACACTTATCTTCTATGTGACCGAGATTTTGTCCAGATAGAGAAGCGTAAAAGATTAACGAAACTTATGTCGCCAAATAAATTGAAACAATGATCAAAGAGAGTTGCCACAAAAACCCATACACTGTTGTAAACATGGAAAAAAGTGACTTTAAGGATCTTCATCGTCTGGCCGATGAATATATAAACATTTCGATACTGAATATTTTCGAACCAACCTGATTGCGTATTAAAACAAAACCTTTCATGTTGTCTATTCGTAAATCTTTTAATGAAATTGGACCATGGGAAACGCGTAATATTGTAAAAAAGGGGAAATTTCAGATCGGAGTCTATTCCGTAAGTGGAATGCAAAACTCGTATTACGAAAACATATCAGACAATCTGATATCTATGTTAGATTACATTCCGTTAGTATGTCGAGCTTTTTATGAAGATTTGATTGCCAAAACCGCTGAACAAGGTCCGGCTCAAGAAAACAGGGATCATGGAGGCACATAGACTTCAGCAGTTAGAACGTTTAAAAATATTAGAGTTCTAGGCACTTAGACCATTTACAAATTTTGTCCGCTGTTAATTGCAAATAAAATTATAAACCGATATAACTTTCTTTCAATATTACAATAATCAGTTTTTATTAAATATCTCCGTTTGTGATTTTTGGTACATAGACCATATAGAAGTTATGCTCTTCAGTTATTAATAGATTTTTGAGAATCGTCAAATCGACCAATTCTATCCCTGCTACTTCTGTTAGCTGCCACGATGAAGAATTGATGTAAGAGACAAAGTTGGGCGTCTCATCGAAATGAAGCTAATCACGGAAAATTAGCTTGATAGTAATAAATGGTAAAAATGAGTTCAGAGATCCTGGACTAGTAAGAAATGTGCTCCTTCTTCTTATGTACCATGTCCTTCCAGGACGTTGGTTACCAATAAAGCTACACGTACTTTATCAACGGCAACTCTAAAAAGTGTGTTCATTAGTTGACACTGTACCAGTCACGTAGATTTTTCTGCGATGACGTTTTTCTCCGGCCTGGTCTCCGACTGCCATCTATTTTGCACTGAATGATATTTTGTAGGAGTCGGTATTTTGTTGCCCTCATCACTTGGCCGAAATACTCTAATATCCTTTTTTTTATAGTTGAGAGGATCTCAGTAGTCAAGGGTTCGAATAGAACAAGTAAGTCGCGGTGGAGTTGGTGGTCGCGGTGGATGCTACTAGTTAAGTCGCAGTCGATGTCGACCGCACATAGCAAGGAGGTTACGAGCTATGCTCAGTCGAGCCAGTGTTGCCAATTTAGCGACTTCGTCGCAAGATCTAGCGACATTTCGTGTCTAGCGCCAAAAAAATCTATCGACTTTTCTAACGACTTCAAGAGTATTTCAACTATCCTCATAAAATATGGCAAGATCTCAGCCCAAAAATTTATCTTCTCTATATTCGGAACTGAATCCCGAAATCGATTTTAATTCTTTTTTTTTCCACTTGTAGCCTTTGAATAAAATAGAATGCTGAAATTGAAAGGATATTTAATGCCATGAACATAACAACATCGAAGTTTCGAAATCGAATGAGTCTGAAGTCATTAAACTCTCTTTTAATGATTAAATACTCTTCAAAAACAACCAACACTGCCTTGAACGCACCAATCACAGCGAAGCATCCTTGTAGACCGCGCGGTAAGCATCCATGTAAAACAAACTGATTTGATTTTCAAAAGCATCGTTGGCGCGATCCTGGATGGCATCGCGCTAAACCTACACCGCGACTTAGCTGCTATGTTCTCTTTCATTCAACTCAATGTGCTTGTTTTACACATGTCGACATCGACCGCTACCTCCACCTCCACCGCGAGTTACTTGTCCTGTAGGCCCACACTTCGAAGGCTTTTAGACGATTCTCTTCATTTTTGGTGATGATCCAGGCTTCTACTCCATATAGTAGTGTGAAGAATACGTAGCATCTCAGCAGTAAAATGCGTAGGGGTAATTTCAAATATCTGCTACTTAGGACGTTGCTCATTTTTCTGAAAGCTGCCCTTGAGTGTTCTATCCTTGACCTTACTTCTGTGTGACTCTTAGGAATATCCTGTAGGCCCACATCTGGAAGGCTTCTAGACATTTCTCTTCGTTTTTCGTGATGGTCTAAGCTTCTACTCCATATAGCAGTGTGAAAACTACGTAGCACCTAAGCAGTCGAATACGTAGGGGTAATTTCAAATCTCTTCTACTTAGGACGTTGCTCATTTGTCTGAAAGCTGCCTGTGACTGTTCTATCTTTGACCTTACTTCTGTGTGACTGTCTGCGTTCTCTGTTATTATACTACCTAGATATCCAAATTGGTGCACATATTCTGAACACGCCTTTGACTTTCATATCGGCTCTGACATTCTGTTGTTTGATGACTACTGAAAAATGATCGTACACATTCAATTCAGATTACGTCATGTAGAAACACAGACCAAGAACTCGTTCTATTCACAAATATTTTATCAGCATGTTTTTTTGATAAATTCAAGTATTTAGTACAAACCCAAATATTCCCACTCATTGGAAATATTTGATTAATGATGAGAGGAGTGAATTCCACAGATGTTATCTGAAACTGCTTCAAATATCTTCGATATCTAGATTTTATCATTATTGTAATTATAAACATATGCTTTGCGTTGCTGTGTTCAAAATCGTTCACTTCTTTCTTATTAATATTTAAATAGGTTCATATTGAACTGAATAATATTTCAATCTTTTTACTTATTCACTTCATTAATATTCAACTTGTCAACTGACACATCAAATATGAAATTTTCGGTTTTCTTCTACAATAGTATATTGTGAAACGAGCATGGAATGACATGCATTTCCTACGAGTATGACGTTTGCAGCACTCACCTGCGGCTCGTGCTCGTGCTCGTGAAATCATACGAGTAGGAAATAGTCATTCCATGCGAGTTTTACACTATACTTTTTCTACGAATGTACCTGTTACATAAAATGGGATAAGTAATATTTTTTCACGTCAATCTGACGTTCCACAAAAGAACACGTGGCGCCGGTTAACGCCACCTTTGTAAAAATACCCGTGCACAATGTGAACTTTGTAGTTCACTCACCATGATGATAGAAGCACAATGAAAATGGGTATAAAGCAATGCTCTATTCCGCAGTTACTTTTGAACATAGAATGATTGTTTTTATTGACATTAGTAGAAAAAACTTTTTCTACGAGCGGGCGGAAAATTGAATTTTCCACACACATTTTAGTGTGGAAAATTAATTTTCCCGTACCGTGTGGAAAAAATTTTCCGCACTGTGCGGAAATGGAATAGCAGGGTTTTTTTCCGCACTGTCAATGTGACTTTTCACGAATTGAAATGCTTGATTAGTTCTGTTGACTTTCCTCACGCTCGTAAAAAAACTATTGTACCTAACACTTGCGGAAAATGTTTTTCCGCACTTGTTAGGTAAATAGCTATTTTGTTGCGTACAAGGGAATTCTCTTTACCATAGCTCTATCAAAATTCATATTGTGAAATAGTATATTACATACCGAGCGGGGAAGTGATCTATTACAGCCGAACGGCAAGGTAGCATACCGAGGTGCGCAGCACCGAGGTGTGCTGCAGACGTGAGGCTGGAATGATTTTCCCCGAGGTTTGTATACTATTTTACTCACAATCTATCACGTTAATAATCAAGTTCTGATAATAATTATTATTACTTGTATTAATTAGGCAACATAAAAGTTAGTTGATTTAACCATAGATTCGATCTGACAGTTGGGTCATAATTCACAATTTAATTTTTGACAATATTAACGAAAAATGTCCGACTGCGAATTTGAATCCATACTACTAGAACTTCGAGTAGCTGCAGAACTAACATCCGAAGGCCTTATTCCTGTGAAAAGCAGAGGAAGGTATGTGAATACGGAGACTGTGCTCCTTGCCTATTTCGGTGAATTGAGTACCTAATCAGAATAAAGCCAGTACATTATGGTCAAGGTACTCGATGCTACGAACACTATTAAATATAGGCAATCAGTAGTTATGCAAAATACTTGAAAAGGCAAAATGTGGGATGCAAAGCTAAAAAGTCAAGTGTTCTTTCCAAAGCAAACATCGATAAATTTCTAAACGATGCTCCGATAGAATATCTCCCTCAAAAGGTAACATTTTAATTTCTTTGGTGCATATTAAAAATGTTAAAGTACAAATTTCTTTCAGGTTGCTTTGATTATTGGCATTTCTGGAGCTTGCAGGTGTGATGAACTTCTAAAAGAAAATCCTAGAACGTCGGCATCATCATCGAATTCTGAAACTCATAACTTTAAGCAACAAGGTCTTGCTTTAACGGTCAATAGTAATCATAATTCGACTGTAACTATTAATATTTATAATTCCAAATAGTTTTTTTCTTTTTATATTAAATGAATATCGAGTTAATTCTGATTTATTTCCATACTAGTAGGTAAAGTGACACAAGCTAGCCGGTAAAGTGACATTTGCTAGCCGGGAAAGTGAGATTTGTTAGCCGGGAAAGTATGAAGTATGTAATGAAGCGCTTCCCGACTGTTTTGAAGGTTAGAAAACCATCGATTACCGATCGATTGTGAGTAAAATAATGATTTCCATGATAACATTCCAGAACGTTATACAGTTGCTAACAATGTTATTCTGAGAAGGAGCTAACCTGTTTTTTCTTTGTTTTCATTGTTTATGCCAAAAATTATGGATTTTCGGTTGAACATTACAGAATGACATTCCGCGTGTCAGGAAAATCAAACAAGAATGTTCATTCCTTCAAAACGTTGTGATTTAGCTAAAAATGATTACCTTCTGAATAACAACAATAAAAACATGCAATTTTTGAAGAAAGTAAGCTTAAATTTAACGATAAACATGGATGATTTTTCACATCACATTCAATACCAAATATTTCTCGAAGTCAGAAATAGAGACTTCTCTGTTTCTATCACAGACGTCTCTGATGGTAGATTAGGAATTTTTCATGCTGCAACAAACCATATCCTCACCAGTTAACACAGTAGCTGTCTGCGTCGGGTGGTTCTAGAATGCCACTGGACGGGGCAGTGAAACTTCAGAATACCTTTCGCGTTGAACATGTTTGAATATTTCACGAAATACTTTGAATATTATTTTCCCCGAAAATATCACACTACTGCACTGTATCGAGATTCAACAGAGAGTTACGGGAATCGTTTTTATATCCATTTTAAACATTTTGAACCAGGATTTACGAAATTTTTTCAATGTCTGATATATATATATATATATATATATATATATATATATATATATATATATATATATATATATATATATATATATATATATATATATATATATATATTTGTAGGGTTGCCAGGTCGCTAAACCTAATAGCAGGACAGACCAGTCAGTTTGGCCGGACATTTGAGCAAAAAGACCGGACACCCTACATTATCGAAGATTTTGTGTCTTAGTACTAATAGGTACGTTAAAAGAATTGTATATAAAATCAAGCTTCTCTAATTATTACCATCAATCTTGGTAAATTCTAATGAAATATTAATAAAATCGGATGCCAAATCAATTTAAGTACTTTATTATCAATCAGTCAAGTAAAGTCATCAGTCAAAATTAAATTCTAGATAAACATCTTTCAATATGTTTAAATTCTTCTTAAATTCTAATGAAAGGCAATTGCATAGATGAGTCTTCTTTACTTGCTATTACTTTTCAAAGCAAAGCAAAACAAAATAAAAAACAATCTGAACAAAATAGAACTTCTACTCTTGAAGTTAAATAAAAAAGTAATTATTCATATTTTTGGTGGGCAGAAATCTGCTTTAAAAGCTCAATTTCTTTCAGAATGCAGTCATAAAAATCGTAAAAACACGTCAAATGTTTTGAATTAAATTCTTCAATCAATATTGTAGCTACAGTATCAACATGCAATCTGTTGCGTTCTTTTGACCATTGCGGACCTATCACACTCTTTTAACGTTTGCGTTATGTCCTGGGATCGCAAAGTAATACTGACAAATAGTTAGGAATAGGAATTCTGAAGAGCAATCTTAACTACTCATCGATTTAAAATAGAGTTACTACTCATTTGTTGTGTACTACCAGCTTCTTGAAATCGAATTCAACGTTATCTTTATTATTGTTCAAAAAAAGGTTTTGCAGTTGGTCAAAACATTTGCTATCATAGTATCAGAAACTTGATACCATTCAGGAAATTCTTTTAAAGTCATCCATGTGAAAAGTTTTGTGTCTTTGTATAAATTGTCAGTCCAAGATCGTAAATAATGTACTGCTATAATATACATGTTTTTACTATAATGTAAAAAGCCGGATACCGTTTATTTTGGCCGGACACGCAATCAAAAGGCCTAACTATGTCCGGCTTTATCCGAACGCCTGGCAATCCTATATATATATATATATATATATATATATATATATATATATATATATATATATATATATATATATATATATATATATATATATATATATATATATATATATATATATATATCATATATATTTTCTGGTTCTTTTTTTCTCGATGCATATTCGTATTTGGATTTGGGATAGACAGAAATAGGAGTAAATTTCGACACAAAGTATTTGAAATATAGTTACAACCGCTTTCGGCGATCACATTATTGTCAAGTAAATGTAGATATATCAGCTCAAAACTATTTATATCTACCTTAACCCATAAAGGTTTAGGAGTGGAGAAGAGTTGAGGTCCAATTGGTTATTTACAGTTTGAAATTCTGGATTTCTTCTAAGTTTGTTGATTTCCAAAGTTCCCCACAGATTCATTGTGTTTCTTTCATTGCAAATATGTAGAATTTCAAAAACTTCCGTTGTGATTTTATGCCTTGTTGTTTTAGACAATATAAGATCTTAAAATACTACGTATTTGAAATAAAGGAAACGTACTTATACAGAATTTGATTCAACCAATATTTCATCATCAATTTTTATAAAAATAAAACTTAATCAGTCAATCAATCAATCAAAATATGTTTATTAATCTTTTTGGAGATGGGGTACATTTTCTTTTCTAGATTTGAGTTTCGAAAAACTTGCTGCAACATGCTTATACCATATTAATTATTTCCGATTCAAAACTTTTTTGAAATTAACTTCAATTAATTACAACCATTTCCGGCCTCATGACAATTCCACAATTCCATAAAGTAGGTAGCGCATCGACAAAAATTTGACAATATTACATAAACGTGAGGATATTCATTCATATTCAATGTTCAGCAGGGTTGAAAAAGTAATGATGAATACTACTATGAAGCTTCTTTTTTTTTATTTTCTTAATCCTGCTGAACATTTCTTGTATCGGTAAAACCGAGTGGGCTATTGAAATGAATTGAAAACAGTGTATGGAAATACAGTGTTTTCAAAATATGATTTTTCACACCAAAATTATACGTAATTTATAATGAATAAAGTATAAACTTCAAAATAAAACACACCTGGCTTATGTTTCACTATATAAAAATATTTAGATACTGTACTTGGCAGTAACTAATAGTTGATATGTTTCGAGTTATGAACTCATTAAGACTGACTACAGGAGAGTATTACATCTTATTTTATAAAACCAATAAAACTAAAGGTGATACCTGAAAATCAATTTGTTCGTTTACCAAGGGTAATTGACTATTATGGGCGGAACTTATTTCGAGAATTTCAAGAAGGTCAAGGCGCTTTCCTTTGTTACCTGAATGTAACAATTGGGTTTTGTTGAAATCCAGGAAATGATTAAATTTTATATAATGTTCGGAGAAGCCAGTGGTATTTTTATTTTGCAAAATTGACTTTTTATGTTCTTCAACACGAATGTTTATATTCCTTCCTGTCGCAAAATATTTTGTGAACGCCACTGTTTTCTCCGATGTTAGATTTATCCTTATTATTGACCAAGAATGACTTCCAGTTTCTTTTATTTGTACAAATTGTTTTAACATTATTTTTCGATAGTCTGTTACAAATTTTGCTACTCAAACTCGGCACATAATTTATTGGGAAGTATTCCTGTTCTTCATTAATAGTTTGCGTGGGGTATATTAAATGCAACAGATACTTTATTAAATAGTTGATGGAATCTGTCGTTACTACGTGATAATTTAACATGATTAACAGAAATAAATTTGAATTTACTACGTTCATTATCACAAAATATTTTGAAAAATATAACACTGCGATTGCAATTTCGGTCACTAGACCATCATCGGGCAGATTGAGTTAAGAACTGAGTACAGAATAATTATAGATTTGCGCTTACGGGTGGGAAAGGATTATTGCAGGTACCTAAATAGACAAGAGGAACATATTTCAAGAAGGGCTAATCGAGTGAATTTCACAAATTGGTACAATACAATGTTCTTAGAAAAGTCATTATTGTTTAAATACACTAAATATAGGAGAATATATCAAGTCAATCTGGTCGTTCAGCAAGATATCTTTTGCATTATTATTGAGTTTAAAAATTTCTAATGATTCTAAGTAAGTAAGTTTGGTTCCTTTCGGTAATTTGTGCATGATTTGAAAATTATCAATTTGTGGAAATGGGTGGTGGTTTTCACGGCAATGATTTGAAAACGTTGAATCCGTTTTATTTTTCAAAAAAAGATTGTTGGTGTTCTTTAAATCTTGTCTTGAACGATCGACCAGTCTGACCTATATATACTCCTTTACATACAGGACAAATCAACTTATAAACTCCTGAACTTTCAAATTTTGAAGTGATATCTTTGGCATTGAATAAAGATCCTGAGAGTTTTGTCTTAGGTTTGAAAGCAATTTTAATATTACATTTAGGTATGACATTAGCAACTTATCTTTTATCTATCAAACTTGTATGAAAACCATTATTTGACGCAATTAGTTTTATAGTCGAAATTTCTTTCGCTAAATTTGTTACGGATAATGGAATTGAAAACGCTCTGTGGATCATTGAATTAAAAGCTGAATGTTTATGGGAAAGGGGATGATTTGAATCCGACGGAATACATATATCCGTGAAAGTTGGTTTTCTATATATATCGAAACTCAAAGTATTATTATTATGAAAGATAGTTAAATCCAAGAAGTTTATTTGTCGATCCAATTCTTTTTCAATTTTGAACTTTATATTTGGGTGAATGCTATTAATATAATTCAAAAACTGATCTAATTGTCTCGCGGTGCCCTTAAAACAAGCAATTACATCATCAACGTATCTATGCCAAAAACTTATATGCGATGCTTTTGTAGAATTGAATATTATGTTCTCTATATGTGACATGAAAATGTCTGCAATAAGCGGACTTAAGGGGGAACCCATAGCCAGCCCACTAGATTGTTCAAAAATTTTGTTATCAAACTGGAAGTAATTTTGACTAAGACATATATCTAATAAGAAAATGATATCATTTATTTTAATAATATCCATAGTGGATTGTTGCAAAATATCTAAGACAAGTGGTAAACACTCATCTGCTGGTATATTGGAGAACATATTATCAACATCGAAGCTAACAAGAAAAGAGTTAGCAGGAGTTACAAAGTTTTTCAGCTTCTGTACTAAATCAACAGAGTTCTTTACTGTATATTTTGGAATGAAATTAGTTAATTTTCTGAATGTGAAATTCAAGTCTTTGGCTAATTTATACGTTGGGCTATTTATGTGAGAAACTACAGGTCGTATTGGGCTATTTTCCTTTTTACTTTATTCGTTTTTTCCCAATGAGCTTATCGATAAGACTTTCGTTGTAACCGTTATTGGTGGCTAATAATTCAATTGTATGAACTTCGGTTTGAAAATTTGTTTCCGATAATGGAATAGTGAACAACCTATGCATTCAATGAAAAGCACTGATTTTCAAACCGAAGTTAATACAATTAGATTCATCATCAATCATCAATAAAGCTATTGTAACGTCCACTGCTGAACATAGGTCTCCCGCAAATTTTGCCACTCTTCCCTATTCTGTGCAGCTTGCATCCAGTTTGTCCTGATCCTCCTTATATCATCCGTCCATCTTGTTGGGGGTCGCCCTCTACTTCGATATGCCTCTTGTCTTGGCCTCCACTCGATAATCTTTTTAGTCCATCTTTGATTTTCAATTCTCGCAACGTGCCCCGCCCAGTTCCATTTTAAAGAAGTTATTTTCTTCACTGCGTCTGTAACTCCTGTCCTACGCCTTATTTCTCTGTTAGGTATTCTTTCTCTGAGCGAAATTCCCAGCATTGATATTTTCATTGCTGCCTGTGTTGTTCTTATTTTATTAATAGACTTTTTGGTCAATGTAAGGGTTTCGGCTCCGTACGTCATGACAGGCAGGACACATTGGTTATAAAGCTTACGCTTCAGACACATAGGAAGATCAGACCCAAATGAATCTTTGAGATTGCCAAATGCTGCCATACCAAGCCTAATCTCCTGAAAATTTCGCAGATCTGGTTATCTCGACCTATGCGAATTTCATGGCCCAAGTATTTATAGGACATCACTTGTTGTACTTCAGTGTCACCTGAAGGTATGTTTTTAGATACTACTAGATTAGTCATAAATTGGGTCTTTGATAGATTGATTTTCAGCCCAATTTGACCTGATGCTTGATAAAAACTTTCCAGAGATGTTGTGGCTTTATCAGTACGGTCCGAAATTAAAACTATATCATCGGCGAATCTGAGGTGGCTGAGATTTTCGCCATTGACATTTATACCCATACAATTAGATTATTAGCCACCAATAACGGTTACAATGAAAGTCTTATCGATAAGCTCATTGTACGAACTTTTGTAGTGACACTCCTGTTTCAACACTTTTACGTCAGAAAAGTCAAAGAAGTGACCAGTATACAGGTGATGTTCCACCACACCACAAGAGTTTTTCCTACGCGGTAGTCGCTCCTATTATGCTGTAGGTACTAAACGTCGTTTCGACCATTGCGACTTCTGTCCCACATAACAATTACCACATCCCTGACACGGAATTTCATACACTACAGTGCTGAGGAGTCTTATCTTCAATTTTAGTGAATAATTTGGAATTACCCAGGAAGTTATATTTTGCAATTTTTATATGTGGGAAATCTTTGAAGCAGGAAATTATTTGTTGCGTCACTTTATCCACGAATCGGAGTTTCTTATAGTTCAATTGTATATTTTACCTATAAAAAACTCCCATTCGTGGATAAATTGACGCAACAAATAATTTCCTGCTTCAAAGATTTCCCACATATAAAAATTGCAAAATATAACTTCCTGAGTAATTCCAAATTGTTCACTAAAATTGAAGATAAGTCCGTGTCAGGGATGTGGTAATGTGGGACAGACGTCGCAGTAGTTAAAACGAAGTTTAGTACCTACAGCATAATAGGAGCGACTACCGCGTAGGAAAAAACTCTTGTGCTGTGGTGGAACATCACCTGTATACTGGTCACTTCTTTGACTTTTCTGACGTAAAAGTGTTGGAACAGCAGTGTCACAACAAAAGTACGTTGTTTCTTGCAATGTACCACATTAATGTGAGGGACAATACTATAAATTTCAAATCTGACACCGGATAATTGAGCAATATTTATTTTAATTTGTTTCATTTGATTCGGAACAGGAAATAGTATTATGCTGAGTAGATAATAAACAAACAAACAAAATATCTTGTTTTCATGTTTCATTCACTGCTTTACACAATTGGTTGTAGGTTTATGATTTATGAGCAGGTTGTGTTTTGTATATTTGCCTCGTTAGTGCATATCTATATGTTCATTTCTATGTATCATAAGTGACCAACTTTGTGCGTTGGTGAGTTTTGTTTTTATGTTTTCGATTTTTTGATGTTTGAAAAGTGTCATTTTAGTTTCTCCTGAAGAAGTCACTAATCAGTGAGGAAAATATAGAGATTATGAACGATTAAGTTCATTTATCAAAGACCGAATCCCGATAGTCTTTCTCCAATTTTAAATATATATATATATATATATATATATATATATATATATATATATATATATATATATATATATATATATATATATATATATATATATATATATAAGAGGAGGATAGTCGCTGACTAGTTTAGAGGATATCTATTTGTAGGGACTGCAGCAATGTAAAAGGAAACTCTTTGAAGTTTTTCCAAGCTTTCGGAATCTTTTATTCCATCATCAGGGAGAATCTGTCGTGAGAATGATTACATAGATGTTGATAATACGATATAAGAAACATTGAAAATGATGCTATTTGTTAAAAAATTATAAAAGTTGATACATTTTTGAAGTTATAATTAAATTTCTGAACGAAATGACAAATCGGTGTCACTCATTTTTTTTTTTTTATATTCAAATTGAAGTTTGACATTATTTCATTACGTTAAATTAATTTGATTTTGTGTTATTTTATATCAAGTGAAAGTAAAAAAGAATAAATTTCACTCAAATGGCTTATATCTGTTTTTTTATTGATGGAATTATTGTCTTGATAAATAAAGGCCATTTCTAAAAAAGATCTTTTTGAAAGATGTGATTCTCTTGCTAGAACAGTTGTTGAAAGGTAGTTCATCTGGTGGTCACAATCATTGACATGTTTAGCTAAAGCACATCTCTCAGGGTGTAATCTACTATCACTCTTATGAGAAGTGATTCTGTCTTTTAATAGTCTTTTTGTTTGGCCAATATAATTCTTATCACAATCATTACAAGGGATATTATAAACAACATTTGTGAGTGATAAAATAGGAATTTTGTCTTTTATTTTCGAATATATTTGTCTCATTGAAATAACTGTTCTATTTGCAATTTTGATGTTTTCAAAAGATTGAAAAATTCTGGTCAGTTTAGGTGTTATTTCTTTTATATAAGGTAACGAGGCATAAAAAACTTGACTCATATCTGTAACAAGTTCATTATGAGAATTGTTATTTTGTCCTATAATTTCATTTTCTGATAAGGATGTGCTAAATAAAATTTTCTTGACTAAAGATGGTGGGTAGGAATTTTGTATGAAAAGTTCTTGAAGTTTATTCAAATTTTTGTTATGAAAAGATATATCAGAAATTTTGAGTACTCTGTTCTTCATTTGTTTTAACAAATTCACTTTCATCGAAAATTTGTGATAAGAAAAGAAATTCAAATACCTTCCTGAACTGCATGCTTTTCTATACCAATCAATCAATATTATGTTATCAACCGATCGTATAACTTTTGTATCAAGAAAAGGTACTGAAAGATCTGAGTCTTCTGTTTCGATTGTGAATTGAATGAATGGGTCGTAACTATTGAAAGTATCTAAAATTTCTGTTATACCATTATTAGGTATAACAGAAATTTTAGATACTTTCAATAGTTACGACCCATTCATTCAATTCACAATCGAAACAGAAGACTCAGATCTTTCAGTACCTTTTCTTGATACAAAAGTTATACGATCGGTTGATAACATAATATTGATTGATTGGTATAGAAAAGCATGCAGTTCAGGAAGGTATTTGAATTTCTTTTCTTATCACAAATTTTCGATGAAAGTGAATTTGTTAAAACAAATGAAGAACAGAGTACTCAAAATTTCTGATATATCTTTTCATAACAAAAATTTGAATAAACTTCAAGAACTTTTCATACAAAATTCCTACCCACCATCTTTAGTCAAGAAAATTTTATTTAGCACATCCTTATCAGAAAATGAAATTATAGGACAAAATAACAATTCTAATAATGAACTTGTTACAGATATGAGTCAAGTTTTTTATGCCTCGTTACCTTATATAAAAGAAATAACACCTAAACTGACCAGAATTTTTCAATCTTTTGAAAACATCAAAATTGCAAATAGAACAGTTATTTCAATGAGACAAATATATTCGAAAATAAAAGACAAAATTCCTATTTTATCACTCACAAATGTTGTTTATAATATCCCTTGTAATGATTGTGATAAGAATTATATTGGCCAAACAAAAAGACTATTAAAAGACAGAATCACTTGTGACCACCAGATGAACTACCTTTCAACAACTGTTCTAGCAAGAGAATCACATCTTTCAAAAAGATCTTTTTTAGAAATGGCCTTTATTTATCAAGACAATAATTCCATCAATAAAAAAACAGATATAAGCCATTTGAGTGAAATTTATTCTTTTTTACTTTCACTTGATATAAAATAACACAAAATCAAATTAATTTAACGTAATGAAATAATGTCAAACTTCAATTTGAATATAAAAAAAAAAAATGAGTGACACCGATTTGTCATTTCGTTCAGAAATTTAATTATAACTTCAAAAATGTATCAACTTTTATAATTTTTTAACAAATAGCATCATTTTCAATGTTTCTTATATCGTATTATCAACATCTATGTAATCATTCTCACGACAGATTCTCCCTGATAATGGAATAAAAGATTCCGAAAGCTTGGAAAAACTTCAAAGAGTTTCCTTTTACATTGCTGCAGTCCCTACAAATAGATATCCTATATATATATATATATATATATATATATATATATATATATATATATATATATATATATATATATATATATATATATATATATATATATATATATATATATATATATATATAATTATTTATTCGAATAGTTGTTGCCTGTGATCTATTTTTAAACTCTTGATAATTATGAAAAAAACAGGGCTGCTTAGTATATGCTATTCAGTTCAATATTAACATTCAAAATTGTTATCACCAGATGGTAAGGGAAACCAAAGAAACCTACGCAATGTTTGAAAATAATAATAAAAGGGTACTATTTATCTAACAACAAAGAAATGAGTCATGGGAAAACATTAAAGAAGTGGAGTAGAATTATCGGTATAGACGCTTATATGGAAGTTAGATACGGAAGATAATCACACAATTGTGGTTTATTGTCTGAACTCTCCGGTATGGGAGATTTGGTCAAACTTTGCCACGGAGGCGATTAATGCTATCCGCGAGATCTAAGAACGAGTAAATAAACAATAACAATGCAATAAGTTGCTTGAAAATATTAAATAGGTAGAGCAAAAAACCCTCAGCTTAAGTTTAGGATCATTGCCATATTTTCAGCTTGCAATATTTAATTATTTATTCGAATAGTTGTTGCCTGTGATCTATTTTAAAACTCTTGATAAGTTGCTGGAAAATATTAAATAGGTAGAGCAAAATTATCGGAATAGTTCGTTTATATGAAAGTAGCCGTTTTCAATGAAATTTTTTATTTATTTAGAATTTCAAATCTTTTAAAAAGGGGTACTTACAGTTATAACAAAGTTTAAAACCCTCAGCTTAAGTTTAGGATCATTGCCATATTTTCAGCTTGCAATATTTAATTATTTATTCGAATAGTTGTTGCCTGTGATCTATTTTTAAACTCTTGATAATTATTAGCAATAACAGGCTGGTTGAATCTTGAAAAACTCGATTTTAATAAAAAATTTTGACGTTCCACTATGATATTCGTAATTGAAATTTCTTTGACATTTATTGATTTAAAAAATTGAAAAAAACAGGGCTGCTTAGTATATGCTATTCAGTTCAATATTAACATTCAAAATTGTTATCACCAGATGGTAAGGGAAACCAAAGAAACTGAATAGCATATACTAAGCAGCCCTGTTTTTTTCAATTTTTTAAATCAATAAATGTCAAAGAAATTTCAATTACGAATATCATAGTGGAACGTCAAATTTTTTATTAAAATCGAGTTTTTCAAGATTCAACCAGCCTGTTATTGCTAATAATTATCAAGAGTTTATATATATATATATATATATATATATATATATATATATATATATTCAATGTGTCCGCATTCCATGAAAGAAATTTATTAGTCGCAACTGTGAGTGTTCATATCAGGTAGTCAATTTTTATATCCCTAATCTGGTATGCCAATATCGAGACGTATTTATATTGATAGGTCCGTGATTGTAATTTAACATTTCGATGTGCAACCACGAATGACTGCCATGGTGTTAATCAGAACTATAAATTATTCATGTTTGAAGTATTATACACGACGGGTAATAATTTACAGCGGCGAAGTGTAAATTGAATGGTTCGGTTTTATTGATAGTCTCTGAAATATGGGCACGAGAAAGGCTAAATTCACGCCAGCTCGTCTAAATGAGGAAAGTGCAGAGAGAGTTTGAGAACGTGGTCTATGAAACGGATTTGTAACGGATTATCTCTTTTTCTTGAAATTAGAATGGTCCATTATTAATTTATATAATATTGAAATAAAATAGCATATTGTGACTGTTTATTCAAAAACAGATGATCAGGAAGTATGTTTCAGGAATTATGCCTCAAGTGCTGTTTTAGGCTGCTCATTGCTGAGTTTTATTTAAGAAAACAACTGAAATAGTTTGCATAATATAAGTCTTTTATTGAGTTTCCAAATTACCACATTTCGTATTTCAACTGAAAAGAACCAGTAGCTATTTTAAGTTTCTGAAATCAATAATCATTATTAGCCTGGTTTTGATGTTAGGAGAGACATTAAATACAGAAACATTTGTTTGGTTGTATATTGCTCTAGAATCTTTTATTTCTTCAATATAATAGAAATTTCAAAATATTCGATTTCTATGAAAATGCTATGAATGAATATTTGAAAATTTCATGAAATTATGAACTATGTCTTCGGAATTTGATTACAAGTATAATATATATATATATATATATATATATATATATATATATATATATATATATATATATATATATATATATATATATATATACATATATACAGGGTGTACCAATCTTACGAAAAACTTCGGTAAATGGGTTATTCTAAGAGATATCAAAAAATTTTATGAACAAAAATGGTGGACGTCTTTAAGGTCCGTATTTTAAAATTATCTCGAACTATACAGAGTGTTGCATAACTCCGTCACAAACTAAACATATGGTTTCTTAAATGAGAACCCCTGTATATTATACCGAATTCGGATTACTCACATTTTTTTGAAGCTTTTGATATAAGATTTTGCTATGTTATACAGAGTACTTCAAAAGATATGGACACGTTTATATGAAAATCGTAGGTAAATCAACGCTCTGTAGCTTATTGTGCGTTGAAGAAAAAATTTTTATTTTGCCTAAAGGAGTTTTGTAATAAGATGCAATATCCCTGTACTATATTAAATTTCAATTATTTTTCATTTTGTATACAGGGAGGACGGAAACTCGAACCTTTCATTTTCTCTCTTATTTCAAATAGAACACCCTGTGTTTTATAGCACAAATAAAATCTTTTATTATGTAACTTTATTTTTTGTCAAGCATTCCATATAACCAAAGTTAATAAAAACAGAGTTATTTTGTAATATTTATTGTGAACCATAATTATTAACCTTATATGTGAAAGCAATAAACGTTGAATGTAACAAAAAATCCTATATAATAATAAATTTTAATAAAAATTTATTCTTAACAAAACAAGTCACCAAAAGTATAATTCTAACCGTAATATTAAACTAAATGTTCAAAGTGTACCCGTTAACATCAATGCAATGCTGAAAACCATTACATTTCCTCAGTTAGCGTTGACATTGATGTTAACGATGAACATTTAGGTTAATATTACGATTAGGATTATACTTTTGGTGACTTGTTTTGTTAAGAATAAATTGTTTATTGAAATTTATTATTATTTAGGATTTTTTGTTACATTCAACGTTTATAGCTTCCACATATACTCGTAAGGTTAATAATTATGGTTCACAATAAATATTACAGAATAACTCTGTTTTCATTAACTTTGGGTATAAGGAAAGCTCGACAAAAATTGAAGTTACATAAAACAAGATTTTATTTGTGCTATAAAATACAGGGTGTTCTATTTGAAATAAGAGATAAAAAGAATGGTTCGAGTTTCCGTCCACCCTGTATACAAAATGAGAAATAATTAAAATTTAATATAATACGGAGATATTGCATCATATTACGAAACTCTTCTAGGCAAAATAAAATTTTTTTCTTCAACGCACAATGAGCTACAGAGCGTTGATTTACCTACGATTTTCATATAAACGTGTCCATATCTTTTGAAGTACTCTGTATAACATAGCAAAACCTTATATCAAAAGCTTCGAAAAAATGAGAGTAATCCGAATTCGGTATAATATACAGGGGTTCTCATTTAAAAAACCATATGTTTAGTTTGTAACGGAGTTATGCAACACTCTGTATAGTTCGAGATAATTTCAAAATATGGACCTTAAAGACATCTACCATTTTTGTTGATAACATTTTTTGATATCTCTTAAAATAACCCATATACCGAAGTTTGTCGTAAGATTGGTACACCCTGTATATACAGGGTGATTTACGTAGGCTGTGCATTAGAGTTTTTTCAATGTGCTGTGGAATTAGAAACTTGCAAGTCATAATCGGTCATGTCCTTTCAACCTAAAATATTTTTTTTAGAGATATACCGGATATTGCAAAATTCGGTTCCAACTTTCTTATTTTAAATGGAAACCTACATTTTTTTTTTAATTGTTCGATTGGCCTTGATATTATGAGTTAAGACAACCTAAGTTATGTTATTTTATCTATTACAGTTTTTAATATATTTCTATTTTCAGAAGGAAATTAACGCAGTAGTAGTTAAGAAAAAATGTGTAGCTTTTAAACCGTTTCAGAATAAATAACCAATTTTGGGAGCATTCAACTGTAAATTCAGGCCTAAAAACACCTGATGTCCCATCGATGGGACATTCTTCTGAATAGTTCTGATCGATGTTATTGTTATAAATCTTCATAGCTATAGTTTCCATTTTTTTTCGTATGAAAATGAAGAACTCTGTTTCTGTTGTATTTATGTAAAGCATGTTTTTGGAAAACCAGAATGCAATTTTTGACATTTGATGTTTTATCTGATCATGTTACTCCATAGATACAAGAATTGATAGGACATCGGCATATGAAGCAATTCTAAAATCATTCAGGTAAACAATTATATCTGCCACATAAAAAGAAAACAATACAGGCGATACAACACTTCCCTGAGGTACTCCCATTTCTACATTTGCGGTACTGGAGGTGTGTGAACTGATCACTCCTGAATGGAATATAAGAGAATATTGTTGCTTAACATTACTTACATGAGATTAGATGACTTCTACTGAAGTTCCACTACATTTGATGCAAGGGAAAGGATGCAAGGACTAGACTCACTGCATATAGTCTTTTTGTTGAAGCAAGCTCTGATAATTGCCTCATTGATCCTGTCTAAACTACAGAAAGTCTAGTATCGTTCCTCTGTTTATTGAGTATGACAGTTTCATTTTGTTCATACCCATAAATGTTTCAACAACAGTCAGGAAAATGATCTAGTTAAATCTATCTGATAAAATATCTAATGAAAGCGTTTATAAAATCCCCCGTAACTACTGAGGCTACAAACTGACGACTGCACGTCCTCGCTTATGAACACTCATTAATGTAAGACATTTCTATACCAACAATGCCCTTAATCAACATCACATCCAATCAGGTGACATTTTCGATTTTAATGAAACCATAACGATTGTTCTAGTCCGCTCTCTCAAATCAAGAATATTCAGAGATACTGAAGAAATAGAACAAGGGCCTTGCGACTCTCACTATTCAGCACTCATTTTTTTCCGAGTGCGTGGTAGTCTCGGGTTCGTATGACGGTGTCCATTGGTCTGCCATAAGTAATTCTCAGAAGTTTCCTAATATTGTGAGTAACTGCTTAAAAGATTCTGGGCTGAATGTCCAGTCAGTATGTGACCTCTGAACACCATCGCACCTCCTCTCTCATAGTCTCATACTATTGTGCACAATGAACTAATCTAGGACGATGCCAGTTGTGGCCTACCACAGGAGCAGAAATTACCATATTAGACCATTTGCCAAGGGCTCAATTATAAAGGCTCGCTCTGGTCGTTTAAGAGGCTAGTTGCGTCACTGACCCTGTATGGATGATGCATCAGAAAAATCTATTGAATTTTCTTTGATTCGTTGAAATATAGGTAATCCGTAGGTAGTAAGTAGGCACTATAGTCTGTCCAGCGACCGTTGGCGTGTACGTCACCAATTGTATATGACGTCGATCGTGTACAATGTTGCCAGACGTAATAAATAATCTTAAATCTAAATAGCTAAACCAATTTTCTACACAATGAGATATCTTGCATGATGGACATGGCGGGGATTTTGAGCGGTAAATTCAAATTGATCATTATTCCCTACCAGAAGTGTATATCTATATTGAATCCATATTCATCGATCGATAAATCAAACTTAATTACAAAATCTTCTAGGTTACTCGGCGACTGTCAAACGTGAAATGCCGATTACCGGCGCGTTGGTCGAGAGGGTCCGACAACATTGCAAATTTTTCAATTAAATGACAACTTAACAAACATTCAACTTATTTTCATTACTCTGAATGTTAGTTTTTCTTGAGAGATACATACGATTTGATATGTTAAGAACAGAATATTTGTCGAAATGGATGATCCGGTCACTATCACCATATAACTACTTTTTCAGAAAATTACTTACGACAGATATGAGTTTTGACCATTTCGAATT
Source organism: Cynegetis impunctata (assembly GCA_030704885.1). Classification (NCBI taxonomy): domain Eukaryota; kingdom Metazoa; phylum Arthropoda; class Insecta; order Coleoptera; family Coccinellidae; genus Cynegetis; species Cynegetis impunctata. The sequence goes on along the minus strand of JARQZK010002901.1, from coordinate 635,108 downwards.
TTATTCATTTGGGTAGGCAGCCTTGCGTCGTTATTTGCGCATGACTGTGACGTACACGCCAACTTAGACTGGACAGACTATAGCATCCAAATAATTCAGATCTTTCGGCAATTTTATCTTCAAAACTCGTAATTGAGAATCATGGGTAAATGCAGTTACCTGATACATTTATTCATCGTCAGTTGAATCAATGACAAAATGTGAAAATTAATGGTTATTCTCATACTCTAAAATTTCTATGAATAATTCGACAAAAGTACCTCGTGAACTTCAGAAGGTTAGTTTGATAATACCCACTGTTCTTGAGCATTTTTCATGAACGTCTACATGAGATTGTCCATGAAGAAGATTCAGGCAAATCTTGAGTATGAATTTCATATGGAATTATTATATTCTGGATGAAAATATTATTTGAAGAAAGAGAAGATGAAATGAGTCTCATGTGTCTTCAGACCTCACAGTTGAATATTTAGCAGGGACTCTTGACTAATAGCACAAGATTACAGTAATAACCGTGTCATCATTGTTTTTAGGTGGTGGATCAGAAGTGGGCTCTCGATTCGGTTACCGCCTTGGAACGGTTGAGCCCTTCGACTTCGTAATTGCATATTCGATATTTAATGAGAGACCGACAGAGTACTGGTCTATTATCAACGCCTTGTTAGATTTGAATAGATCCAGGCAGTGGCGTGTTCTGTATAACGAAAATGAATAATTTTTTAATTTTCATCGAAGAAAAAAATAAGGAATATACAGTGCTTTCATGATGAAAGGAACAAATTCATTAAAAAATTAGGTTTCTATTTCATGTTAAAATCCTCGGACAGGTCGATTAGTATTTTTATTTGGGCAATTTTCGCAATAAAAATTTTGTATACAGGGTGTCTCATTCAAGAGCTATGGCTTTGTCATTAGTTTTTTTAAAGGTAATACCCTGTATATTATTTCACTTTACAATTCTACGATAAATTCTTATCACTTTTTGTGAACATACCATATGCCTCAACTTGATGGATTCCCAGATTATAACGGAGATAGTGGAGCACCTGGAGAATTAACATGTGGATTAAAAGTACAAAAAAAATTTAGGTAAACATTGTCATTAAATCTGAAGAATGAAATTTCACATGTACCATCTGAATTCATTCACTGGTGCTGTATAGTCCGCAGTTTTCACGTTTTTAACGCTCCAGGCACTACACTACTTCATTGTTTAAGAAAATGCAATTACTTGAGAGAGAACGTATTGAAGTACTTATGATGATTGGTTTTGGAGATAGGGTGCGTTCACAAGAAGAAGTCTGCAATCTATTCAATGAAAATCATCCTGATCGTCCGCCAATTACTAGATCGACAGTCAGCAAAATTGAATCAAAATTCAGGAGATACGGCCACGTTAGAGATTTACCTAAAGGAAAACCACCGAGAGTATCTGAAGAAACAGTGCTGAACGTTCTACTAGAAACCCAAGATAACTCTCATACATCCATTACTACAATTTCCAATAATTTCAATTTATCAGTAGGGTCCGTGCATAAAATACTTAAGGTAAATAAGTATCATCCCTATAAAATTAAGCTGGTACATGAATTATTAGAAGACGATTTTGACCGCAGAGTACAGTTTTGTGAGCAGATTCTTGAAATTCATAATCAACATCTAAATTTCATTACAAACATAACTTTTTCTGATGAAGCCACCTTTACCACTTACTTTAAATGGCCACGTCAACAGACAAAACTGTAGGTATTGGGCGACCGAGAATCCTCATTGGATGCAAGAATGCCACACACAGCGGCCTCAAAAAATTAATACATGGGCAGCGATTGTTCGAAATCGTATAGTTGGTCCCTATTTTTTTGAAGGAACACTAAACGGAGAGGACTACTTGAACTTTCTCCAGTTCGAACTCATTCCGGCTTTAGCTGTTTTGTTTCCTAACCCACAAGATCCTGACATACCTAATAACGAGATATGGTTTCAACAAGATGGGGCACCTCCTCACTATTCAATCGCTGTTCGACAATTTCTTGATGCAACTTTTCCCAACAGATGGATAGGACGGAGAGGTCCGATTGAGTGGCCGCCAAGATCACCGGACATAACCCCATTGGATTTTTTCTTATGGGGTTATTTGAAGTCTAAAGTTTATTTCAATAGACCAAATAATATTGATGATCTAAAAGAGAGAATCAGGCAGGAAATAAGACTTATCAGTCCAGAAGTAATTGAAAATGTGCAACAGGAAACGACTTCAAAAATGTCTCGAAGTAAACGGACAACAGATTGAACATATGTAAAAATTAAATTAGTAATTACATTTGTGTGTTTTCATATCGTACCTCTCATTACCCACTATCTCCGTTTCTGGCAATCCATCGAGTTGAGGCATATGGTATGTTCACAAAAAGTGATAAGAATTTATCGTAGAATTGTAAAGTGAAATAATATACAGGGTATTACCTTTAAAAAAACTAATGACAAAGCCATAGCTCTTGAATGAGACACCCTGTATACAAAATTTTTATTGCGAAAAATGCCCAAATAAAAATACTAATCGACCTGTCCAAAGATTTTAACATGAAATAGAAACCTAATTTTTTAATGAATTTGTTCCTTTCATCATGAAAGCACTGTATATATATATATATATATATATATATATATATATATATATATATATTTATATATATATATATATATATGTATACACGGTCCTGCAACAGCGGCGCGGTGTTTCATATCTCTATTTTAAAAACAGATAGAAATCTATATTTTTATAATATTACCTAATTGCTCGAGCTCGACAAAATAAAAATATTGTCGGTCACACAGGGTGTTCAATTTCTTCTGGACGGATATCAACTATGTTTTTTCAAATGGCAACTTATATTTTTTGTCGCCTTTTCGGTTTCTACATAGAAAATGAAAAATACTTTATATAGATCTTCATTTCGAAAATATTTACGGTTTTCGAGATTTTTTGCATTTTTGATTTTTTTTTTCAATTTTGGTCACTCAGAATATTTGAAATTATGAAGTTGTGCCAAGTCCAATTGAAAATAATTTTTCGTCAAATATTCAACATTGGAAAATCTCTCAAACGATATATCTGAAATCAACCTGCGATATACAGGGTATGAAAAATCGCTTGCCACATATTGTAAATAAAAATGTACAGAACCTTCCTTATTTCAAATGGAACACTCTGTATATTATAGATCCAGAAGAAGCGCTAAGGAAAGCTCTATAAATGTTATGAAGTATTCCCTATGGTTAAGTTTACTGGTTTTCCTTAAAACAGCGAAAAATGGCAAATATTCAAATTTCTTCGCTATAATCTCAATGAACCACTTTTTCCAGAAATATCCTGTTGGCAGATAAACAAGTTGTGAATTACACCACAAAATATTCATTGTATATTTAAAATAATTTCAATAATCTCCAAATTTGAGCCATATTCTTTCGATTTAAAACACCCTTTCAGCGAATAAAATATTTATTGGAAATCGGGTAGTCTGGCAAATGACAGATCAAAATATTTGCCTTCAAATAAGTTTTGAATTCTTTAGTGATTCGTTAAGTTGAACTTTCGATATAATTTAACAACATTCTTATGAAATCATATCGAAAGTTCTACTTGACGAATCACTAAAGATTTCAATACTTATTTGAAGGCAAATATTTTGATCTGTCATTTTCCAGACTACCCGATTTCCAATAAATATTTTATTCGCTGAAAGGTTGATTTAGATCGAAAGAATGTGGCTCAAATTTTGAGGTTATTGAAATTATTTTAAATATACCAGGTATATTTTGTGGTGTAATTCACAACTTGTTTATCTACCAACAGGTTATTTATGAAAAAAGTCGTTCATTGAGATTATAGTGAAGAAATTTGAATATTTGCCATTTTTCGCTGTTTTAAGGAAAACTAGTAAACTTAACCATAGGGAATACTTCATGATATTTGTAGAACTTTTCTTAACGCTTCTTCTGGATCTATAATATACAGGGTGTTCCATTTGAAATAAGGAAGATTCTGTACATTTTTATTTACAATATGTGGCAAGCGATTTTTCATACCCTGTATATCACAGGTTGATTTCAGATATATCGTTTGAGAGAGTTACCAATGTAGAATATTTGACCAAAAATAAATTTCAATTGGACTTGCCACAACTTCATAATTTCAAATATTCTGAGTGACCAAAATTGAAAAAAATGATCAAAAATGCAAAAAATGTGTGTTATTCGATCAATATAAAATTACAGTTGATATCCTCTGTCCATTTGGTTTTCTAATTTCTTTGTACTTGTTTCTTTGTCATTTATGTCAATGATTGACATAACCCAATTAAATATAGAAAAGCAGGTACCAAAAAACCTATCAAAGATATATATATATATATATATATATATATATATATATATATATATATATATATATATATATATAGGGTGATTCACGGTGGATGGCACATTAGACGTTTCTGGTGAACCATACAACGGATCCCTTTGAAAATTCAATGGAGGGCATAATCGGACATTCTCTACCCAACTAAAATAATACGGTGTTGCCACTTCTATTAGAAAGTAGTAGCAACTTTGATTTTTCAAATGGAACCACCTGTATATTATATTATTTTTAGAATCTCCAACAATTTCCTAACAACTTTCCATAATATTTCTCTATACCTATCTGTTACCGTTTTCGAAATAAAAATTATTTTCGTTTTTTTTTCGTCGGAAATCAAGACCTCTAAAAACTCTGATATCTTTGAGCTAAGAAATACAATAATATCGAAATTTCGAATTAAGTTTGTTAATACCTAGGGGCTTCCTACACTTGAGCCCAATTTTCGTTATTTCAATACAGGGTGGTCAAAAAAATACAGATATTTCGTTAGCTTGAAAAAGTGACTATAAGTTGGTTATTTCAAATGGAATACTCTGTATATTATTACAAATTCGGAAAGCTGCTAGAATTTCCTTTTTATCTATGTATATCATACCTATACCTAACTAGTCAAGTTTCGGACTAATGAGCACTTATTTGTGAAAATGTTCCTTGAACATGGTATCCCCTTGGTATTTGCTAAGCATGTCATGATTACCTACTATTTGACAGTAACGTTGTGACAATCTACTAATAATATCGAAACTTTCATCACTTCAGAAGTTGGAAATACCTTCAGAAACGATGGAAAAAATTTATTGAAATGAAGTTCTTATGAATTTGTTTATTATTTTTGGACAGTGTGATAAAATTATCAGTAGGGCATGTAGAAAGTTCAATGAAATGTATCCGAATCTACCGCCAATGAACCTCAAAAAATTTATACGAATTCAGAACAATTTCAAAATGTTTGGATCAACTTTAAAAGCACTAAGAAATGTACATCGGCCCGTAACTTCCGAAGACAACCAAATTAATGTCCTATCATATTTTCACGCATTTCCGGAGTCATCGATAAGAAGTGCTGAAGAAGATTTTGGCTTAAAATATTCATCTGTTCAAAGAATCTTGCAAAGACATAACATGCATGATTACAAATTCACCAAAATTAAAGCAATGAAGCCTCAATACCCTCAACAGAGAGTTGAATTTTGTGAAATGGTATTGGTACGCATTCAAAAAGATCCATTTTTTTAAAATAAAATGATTTGGACTGATGAATCAAAATTTTCAAGAGAAGGAATTTTCAATAGAAAAAAATTCATTTTTGGTGCAGTGAAAATCCTCATAGGATTAGTGATCACTGGCCAAGAATTAACACTTAATAGAGTAAGTAAAATAACTCCTCCAGGAGAATTGGTTACATGAATAACTTTTTTCGCCGCTATTCACACTATTTCGATGAAAAAAGAATCATTATTACACATCCAATTACTTTTACGTCTTAATAAATAAAAACGAATATTATAAATTTTTAGTGCTTGAGAACTTAGTTATTTTGTAACAGGTATAAAGCAGATTTCAAGGAATAATGAAAATTTACATAATAAAAAGAAAAAATTGTCATTTTTGGAGCAGTGAAAATCCTCATTTCACAAAAGAAGCCGGATATCATTCGTATAAATTTCTTGAGGTTCATTGCCGGTAGATTCGGATACATTTCATTGAACTTTCTATGTCCTGCTGATAATTTTATCACACTGTCCAAAAATAATAAACAAATTCATAAGAACTTCATTTGAATAAATTTTTTCCATCGTTTCTGAAGGTATTTCCAACTTCTGAAGTGATGAAAGTTTCGATATTATTAGTAGATTGTCACAACATTACTGTCAAATAGTAGGTAATCATGACATGCTTAGCAAATACCAAGGGGATACCATGTTCAAGGAACATTTTCACAAATAAGTGCTCATAAGTCCGAAACTTGACTAGTTAGGTATAGGTATGATATACATAGATAAAAAGGAAATTCTAGCAGCTTACCGAATTTTCAATAATATACTGGGTATTTCATTTGAAATAACCAACTTATAGTCACTTTTCTAAGCTAACGAAATAACTGTATTTTTTGACCACCCTGTATTGAAATAACGAACATTAGGCTAAAGTGTAGGAAGCCCCTAGGTATTAACAAACTTGATCCGAAATTGCGATATCATTGTATTTATTAGCTCAAAGATATCAGAGTTTTTAGAGGTCTTGATTTCCGACGAAAAAAAACGAAAAATATTATTTCGAAAACGGTAACACATAGATATAGAGAAATATTATTGGAAGTTGTTAGGAAATAGTTGGAGATTCTAAAAATAATATAATATACAGGTGGTTCCATTTGAAAAATCAAAGTTACTACTACTTTCTTATAGAAGTGGCAACACCGCATTACCGAAAATATTTTAGTTGGGTAGAGAATGTCCGATTATGCCCTCCATTGAATTTTCGAAGTGATCCGTTGTATGGTTCACCAGAAACGTCTAATGTGCCATCCACCGTGAATCACCCTGTATATATATATATATATATATATATATATATATATATATATATATATATATATATATATATATATACAGGGTGATTCACGTGGATGGCACATTAGACGTTTCTGGTGAACCATATATATATATTAGTTGGGTAGAGAATGTCCGATTATGCCCTCCATTGAATTTTCGAAGTGATCCGTTGTATGGTTCACCAGAAACGTCTAATGTGCCATCCACCGTGAATCACCCTGTATATATATATATATATATATATATATATATATATATATATATATATATATATATATATATACATATATATATATATACAGGGTGATTCACGGTGGATGGCACATTAGACGTTTCTGGTGAACCATACAACGGATTACTTTGAAAATTCAATGGAGGGCATAGTCGAACATTCTCTACCCAACAAAATATATATATATATATATATATATATATATATATATATATATATATATATATATATATATATATATATATATATATATATATATATATATTAAGGTATATGTATAATCGACTATATTAATTGTATTATGGAATCTAAATATATTTGGGTATGTAGTCAATGAAAAACAAGCGTACTCTTTTTCTTGAGCTCTAGCTTTCGGAAATATATTTTCCTTCTTCAGGAGCAGAAATTGAGGATGTGTTCCCAGTTGGAAATAAAACTATACACAATATCGAACATGATTAACACAACAGAAGCATAGTCAAGTGGCAAAAGCCAACAATCAATTACGGTCAAAAGAACCAAACACTTTCAAAAATTACTCATTAAATAACTATGTCATGAACCACAATGATACATAATAATTGTTTATACACCTGTCATATACAAAAGCGCTACTCGAATCATTCTAACTACAATTGTAGATTTTTTCTACATAATACGCAAGCAGAACTTGAAATTCACATTATGCTTCAAATCAAATTGCTTTAGCAAATATTTTTTTACGAAATTGCAGTATATGAAAAGTAACCCTCCACGTAACAATGTTTTTCTGGCCCCAACTTCGATACTGACAACGCTACTCGACACCTGGGATGATATTTGAATTACTCTGAACTATTCATTCTGGAAAATAGTAAGAAACAAAGTCGGGTCGAGTTTTTCGGATAATTGGAAATATTTCAATGAAAATTTTATACTTCATAATAAATATCTATTGCTCGAAAATATGTTTAACCGTTATTCTAGTTTCTCGAGGTCGCATTCTTTCAACACGTAGATAAAAATTGTCGGTGTTGTTACTCCTTACCAAGAAATAAAATATAGACGATAAACACTCATGCCCTATCTTCAAATTCGAACGGTATCAATCGTGAGAAACGATAGATGGTTCATTAATTTCGAGCATCGAAACGTTCGATCGGATCCCCTTTTCGTTTATCGCGCCCGCTCTAGCCCTGACCAAAAACTAGAATAATTTATATATTACACGTATGAGATATTATATGAAATACAACCTGGTGTTTTCAGTGGTTGTTCTCATAGTTTCTCTATCGATAACAGTCCGACTAATTGGAGGCATGGTAGGCTAATGTCCTTATTGATGATAGATCGTAGGAACGGCATGGAGTGAGCTCGTATAGCCCTTGTCGAGCATTGATGGATTGGTCACTCGATATGTGGATCAAACCTCAGAGCATATAAACTGGAAGATTACACTTTGGTCGTTTCTAATGCGACCGACTTAATGAAGTAAAAGTTGGTTATAATGTTTCTTATTTTTCTTTGACTGAATGAAATGATCATTGGGACCTCGGAATTATGTGGCCATAAAAACACCAACAACTCGACAATCCTCTGAAATATTCAGTGAAGAATTGTTTCTCAATGTTATGCACAAGCTAGTAATAAATTGCCTCGTTAGAAGTAAAAATTTCGTTATTGTGGACATTCTTTTCTTTTACAATATACTCGAAACAGAATCTACAGATTATTACTTACTTTTTCGATATGGAGTTCAATTTGTCAATATTTCTTTGATTATCTCTATTGCCACTGATTACATCATGTATGTAAATAAACTAGTTTTACGCTGAGTATAAATGAATTTAAAAAATACGGACACTCTACTGCGTAGCACTAGGTATGATAAAACCCCTCGGCGCATGTGCATGTCGTCAATATTTTTTGAATGTACCTATTATATAAATTAAATAACAATGAAAATCGATTTTACGAATGAAATGAAGGAAAATTGCAATAAATGTATTAATTAGTCGATATTACGAATAAAATCCGTGAAAATTTAGCAAAAAAAATTTATTGTTTGACTGTCGAATTTGAATATCCTATCCCGGCTCATTTTGCTGCAAATTATGAATCAAATTGATAAGATATCTCTATGGATGGGAAGCAGACACAGACGCAGAATCAAGCTTAAGCTATCAACGTCGCTTGGTTACCGTGGCACACGCTCTGTGTGCCACTTCGACGCATGTTTTGTATGACTTCGTACATATCGACCTTGGCGCATGCGCATGTCGTAATGCCTATCTAAATAACGCTATAATTTTTTATTCTTCGTTGGGAAAAAGTTAGGAACAAAACTTCTCTGATGAAATTATATGTATTTTATCGATATCCTTTGGAATTTTTAAAATCGGACCAGATCCCAACTTTTTTTAGTGAGAATTTAGCTTCACCTCAGGGTAAAAACGCTATATTTTTTTATTCTTCTTTGGTAAAAATTAGGAATTCAAATTCCCTAATGAAATCATATGTGTTTTATCGATATCCGTTGGAATTTTTAAAATCGGGCCAGTTACCAACTTTTTGTCGTGAGACTATAACCCCTTTAGCTTCGCCTCGGGGTAAAAATGTGTTATTTATAAATATATATATATATATATATATATATATATATATATATATATATATATATATATATATATATTTATATATATATATATATATATATATATATATATATATATATATATCTACATATATACAGGATGTTTATCGAACATGAAAGCAGTTCTTCCCTGGATAACTGATAATTATAATGATACATATTTTTTTAATTATTTATGTAGCCGAAATAAAATCAATCCCTTAGCGATAACAACATTTTTACCAAAGAAGCTGGTTTTGGTATATTTGCTCTATTTATGGCCTGCTCGATCCCAGGACCATTTCCTATCGGCCATTTAAGTTCAGGAACACAATTTCAATGGAAAATATGTAATATTTTTGAGTAATTGCTGGTTGGAACTCAATAGTCAATGACCCTAAGAGTTTTGAAAGAATTTAAATGAAAATAATTCTGAATTTTTGCATTCTATGAGAAAGTATTCTATTTTTCGTTAGCATCACCAATTACACATATTAACTAGAGTCAAACGTAAAAATTCGAAGAAAACGAAGTACAGTAATGGACAAGAGATAATACTTTTATTTGAGGAGAAAATCCGACAAAAAATGGTCAACATACCCCGAGAATTGTGTCGAAATAATTTAGAAAATTTAAGGCTCAGATTTTTGACTCATTCATTCGTATAATTTAAACAACCACAAATCCATAACATTCGATTTCTAGGTAGGTAATAATAATGAAAAAAAAATTTTCACGGAAGAAATACAAGGTGAATAATTTCAAACCATCGACATTTTAAATGTGCCGTCAAAGAAAGATCACATAGTAAAATGAGTTGAAAATCTCAAAATGTGATTTTTGCTGAAGTTCTTTCTCGGTAGTACCAAGAATAAGAAAGAAAGTGTCATCAACAAAAAGACCTGTGCTGTGTGAATCAAAATTTGGTGGTTAGTCATTAATATGAATTTGAAACAGCAATGGCCCAAGTATGGATCCCTGAGGAACATTACTTTTAACACATCCCCACTCTGAACATCCCTCCTGAATTAATACTACCTCAAATCAATTTTGTTAGTAGTTGTCTATCAGTTTAAGTGATACTTCTCTGATAACATAACGATGTAGTTTCTGCAACAAGATTTTGTGGTTTAGAGAGTCATATATTATATTTTGAAAAAAACTGAATAATCTAACTCTGATAGCTATTTCGAACACTTTAGGCTTGGCAGAATTGAAATTGGTCTGTAATTTGAAGGTTTATCTCCACTTTGGATATAGGTTTTATTTTGGATTGATTGGGCCGATACATGGTATAAATTAATAAACATTTTAAAACAATGGTTAATAATAACACTTTACACATTTATAATAAATGTGTGAATTTTTATTTTGGCTCTTTCTGGCTGCTCTGGAAAATAACCTTCCTCGCAGAACCATGTGTTGATCTATGCTAAGGGTTCAGCTTGGAATAACCTAATTCAACATATTTGGGGATATATCATAAATATCTCTGCAGTTAGCCTTGAGCATTTTATAAATATTCAGGATATCCGCCACTGATATTACTCCTAAAAATAAAGACTTTTCAACCGATTTCCTTGCTTTTGTATGAATATCTAACGAATCGACACCAACTGCTCGACTTCACTTCATATTTTCAATAGATATTCATTCAACTTACCAGGATTCATTGCTGATTTACATTGTTATAATTATTTTAATGTTATACTGTATTATCTTCTATATTGCCTTATTTTTGTTAGTAACTTTCTCCACTTTTCTGAGATTTCTCCTTCTTTTTATTTCCACAATTTCTTTTCTGTATAGTTCTTTGCAATCAATATGCCTTTCGACTATCTGCATCCCTTCTTTTATGTTGTATCACCGAAAGTGCATCAAACCTGTTTCTTAATTCCTTAACCTCCTTATTCATTCTGCGTATAGATTTAAGGTTTCTTCCTCCAATATTTAGGAACGTCGATTGGAAAATTTCCAAAAAGTTTGTCCAGAATTCTTCAAAAATTTCTTTTGATTTAGATCTATTAAAAAAAAGATATCCCATTGCTGTTTTTGCAATGTTTCTATGACTGATTGATATTCCGCTTTCCTAGTTTTCTCACTAATTTCTTTTTTCTCTTCAGGTTCCATAATTATTGTACCTGTAAGATAAATATTATTTATTGAAGATGTTATTTTATCTGAAACTCTTGAAGGTTCGTTCAATGAAGCTCGAAGTTTAAAATCTCACATTAACTCCTGTAGATCTCTACTGTTCTTATTACACCTAGCCGAATCGTTATTGATTTCTCCAGCAACTTAGTTTCCTTCTATTGTAATCCAGAGTTATCAAGTTCATCTAGATGAGACCAAAGCTTCGTCAAGAACACCTCAAATGAACCACTTGGCGGTCTGTATATCCCTATTATAATGTCCTTCTGGGCTCTTTCTTATATTCCCACTATTTCAACATGCGCCTTTCCGGATATTGTTCCACACAATCCAGCGATAAAATTTTCAAATCTTTTCTGTGAAGAATTAAAATTTAATTTTGTCTGATATAATGGGCACTCAAATAAAAGTTTTGTACTATTAGCTATTCAATATGCATTGCTTTCAACCAATGTCCTGTTATTTATACTATGTTCCTCTAGGATGCTCGAGGAGTTCAATTTAATTGGAAATTAACAGTATGTTCAAGTTCAATATAATAAATGATTTGTTCTTGAGGTGGTCTCGTTTTTCGAAAAAATTCTATATCGTCTGACAATTACTCCGTGGGGCTATAATTTGGGTTAACTAACTTCTTTCAAGAATCTGAAGTAAATTCCTATTTTAATGCTCTACCTGTGGTTGTCTCTCGGGAAATTCATTAGAAAGAAACTGAATTACCTCCTCTTTAGTATATTTATTATTGATGCTTTCCAGATATAGCCAAGCTTTTGTTCTACTAATTGAAGAAGATTATTTATATTTACATTTGTGTGTTCAATTTGTAGGTTATTTCTAGAAGTTCTTTTATGTACTGCTACTTTGCGAGTAGATCCATCAGCATCACAATTTGAAGTAATTACAGTGTTCAGTAGTCCTTTCGTTCCTTCAAATGGAATTGACGTGACACTCGCGTTTAGCTGGAACTACTGTTTAAGGTGTACACATTCTTTTCCACATAGGTGTACCACTTATTTTAATCTTTATTGACGTTTCTGCTTTTGAGTTTTTCTTATCGATATCGGCAGGAATTTTTTCCGAAAAATGTACCTGATGACCATAGTCTACTATTTAAGGTATTTGGTAGATCTATTGAACAAGTAAAAAAGATTAATTTTCTGGGAATAACGGTGGATCATAAGATTACATGGGGGTGTCATGTTGATTTTATGATGAGAGCTCTCAGAGATTCGGTTACTTTACATGTTTCACGGCTGATATACTTTGGATTGGTTCAGTCGGTGTTGTTGTATGGTTTGAAGTTCTGCGGTGTAGTTGGGTGCTCTGGAGCTGCTTTCTGCGCACAGAAGAAGGTAATAAGATGTATGATATTCTCTCACCATTTGGAGCACTGCAGGCCTAAGTTTGTGAACCTCCGAATCTTTACACTACCCTGTCTGTACATCTTTAACTTGCTCTGCTGTATCAAGGGTAATGAGAACTTATACATTAAGAACAGGGATCTGCACAACTATTCATACAAGAGATAATCATAGGATGCACTTATATTTTTCAAGGTTGAAGGTTGCGCAAAACTCACATATACCAAGGTATTAAATTATTTAATAAAATGAGCAACCTTATCGACGTTAATGTGACAATGTCAATTTTCAAACATCGGGTGAAGAAGTGTCTGCTGAAACATGCATTCTACTCTGTGGAGGAATTTATGAACGTCCAATTATGATATGGCTGATATAACTCCACTTTTCTGAAATCTTCTTTTTTCATTAAGTCGATCATTAGTTCTGGATCTCTCACTCGTTTTTCTGAATGGTTCATTTTCACTCAAAATCTGATATTCCCTTGTTCTTTGGTTGTCTAGATTTCCTCATAGTTTATTCTATATATTTATGTATTACGCAGCTCTCATTTTCGAGTGTTTCATCTCATTGAAAGGGTGGAAAACCCTAGTCCAAAAATCTTTATACTTGGTGGTAATTTTCTGAATATTATAAACTCTATTAGCTCATCTTTATTCCACTTATCCAATTCGGTTTGAAGCTGTACAACATTCAGTTTAGCCATTTTGTAACATATATTATTAATGACTTAATACTATAAGGAACATGTTCAAAATTAACTAAGAAGCATTAAATTGATTATTATTTCATTGGTATCTTCCTGCAAGAAATTGGTATGCATTTTGAATGAATGTGGTAAAACATTATTCTATATAGAGCAGCTCAAACGAGCAAAACTTTTTTTGTAGATTCCGATTTTACACCAGCGAGATTGCAAACAAATGCGTGAGTAGCAGACGTTTGTCACTCAAATCGTATCCTCTCCTCATTCTTGTTATTTTAAACATTGAAATCCTTGAACCACTACACCGATTCAGAAGGTCTGTGAAGGTGAGCGAAACCTTTGTCTGTTGAAAGAACAGGAGGATATTTTGAACAAAACTAAATTTGAATTTACTACGTTTATTATCACAAAATATTATTTTGAAAAATTTTTTAACACTGCGATTGCAATTTCGGTCACTAGACCATCATCGGGCAGATTGAGTTAAGAACTGAATACAGAATTAAGTATAGATTTGCGCTTACGGGTGGGAAAGAATCAAAAGTAGGAAAATCGGAAAAATTCACATCTTTAACATATTTTGGTCCTCTAACAGAAAAAGTTGCTAATGTCATACCTAAATGTAATATTAAAATTGCTTTCAAACCTAAGAGAAAACTCTCAGGATTTTTATTCAATGCCAAAGATATCACTTCAAAATTTGAAAGTTCAGGAGTTTATAAGTTGATTTGTCCTGTATGTAAAGGAGTATATATAGGTCAGACTGGTCGATCGTTCAAGACAAGATTTAAAGAACACCAACAATCTTTTCTGAAAAATAAAACGGATTCAACGTTTTCAAATCATTGCCGTGAAAACCATCACCCATTTACACAAATAGATAATTTTCAAATCATGCACAAATTACCAAAAGGAACCAAACTTACTTACTTAGAATCATTAGAAATTTTTAAACTCAATCATAATGCAAAAGATATCTCGCTGAACGACCAGATTGACTTGATATCTTCTCCTATATTTAGTGTATTCAAACAATAACGACCTTTCTAAGAACATTGTATTGTACCAATTTGGGAAATTCACTCGATTAGCCCTTCTTGAAATATTTTCCTCTTGTCTATCTAGGTACCTGCAATAATTCTTTCCCACCCGTAAGCGCAAATCTATACTTAATTCTGTATTCAGTTCTCAACTCATTCTGCCCGATGATGGTCTAGTGACCGAAATTGCAATCGCAGTGTTAACATTTTTCAAAATATTTTGTGATAATAAACGTAGTAAATTCAAATTTAGTTTTGTTCATCATGTTAAATTATCACGTAGTAACGACGGATTCCATCAACTATTTAGGAGGATATTTAGTTTTTTCAAAGCAATAGGCAACTGGAGAAAATCAAACCCGACACGAAACAGTGGAAGTAAACACAGATGATGTGATCAGGTGCTGCTGAACCGACTACGGATTGGTCATACCCGTTCAACCCACAGCTACCTTCTGACTAAAACAGATAATCCAAATGCCCACACTGTGACACCATCCTAACAGTTGAACATATTTTCGAGGAATGCCCCCTACATCAAAATGTTCGAGATCGCTACAATATGAAGATACACAATATGAAGTCAGCTAAAGATACATTAGGTTGAAAGTGTAGCATAAACAGGCGCGGATCCAGGGGAGGGGAACTGGGGGAACGTTCCCCTCCCAAATGGTCCGGGCCCCCTGAAATTTTGCTGGCTTCCCTGTAATTTGACACACTGATGCTAAAACAATTACAAGATAAGCAAAAATTCAATTTGACTCAATTTCTGATACAAAGATGTTGAAAGTACGGATACGGAATGAAAATGCCATAAGGTCAGAAATAATATGAATATGAAACAATATGGAAGAGAATGATTAGTCTTGCACTTTTGCACATTCATTACGATCGTTTTGAAAATCAAAAACCCTATTAGGCTCTTGCACCGTATATTATTAAACTGAGTTTAATGATAACCCGCGCTTAATTTGACATTTGACAAGCGAAAATGTCAAATTAAACTCGGTTTATCATTAAATTTAATTAAAATATACGGTGCAAGAACCTATTAGTCTCTAATATCACAAATGCAAATGGGTGCAATTTTCAAATAGCATTCCTTTATTTTGATTTATCTACTTTTCTTTTTACTTATTTTTCTTTGACTATTTTATGAAAAGAATCACATTAGTTTTCAATGTACATAGAAATTTCAAGGATTGTTTTGAAATTGAAACTTTTTAAAGTCCCAAATTGTAGGTATATGAATATATTCGTTTTTATTTTTCTTCTGTTATTTACTTGGGGTAAAACATAACTGATAATTCGAGTTACTTTATGACATTTCCTTTTTATAATATTCTCCATCTTTTGAAGCCCACATAGGTTCAATTTTTTAAAATCAGAAGTTAAACTAAATCAGTGTAAGCTTATCTTTATATTTAATGTCTATGAATAAAATTTTTGAATATTTTTGCAATTGGTGTTATGATTGGGAGCTACTCGATTTACCATTGTCCAAAATACCAGTACCTTCTGGCGTTTGAATATCTAAAAGTTCCCCTCCCAAAAGTCGGGCCTGGATCCGCGCCTGAGCATAAATCAAGTGAATAGTTACCTACGTGACATAAATTAAATAAATCAATTGTAACCAGTAATGTAGTCTCTAATAACCCAAGAAGTTTATGAGACTCTAAGTTTGTAAAATAAAGAAATAAAAAAAATATTTAGCTAATTCAACTCAATCCACTTACCAAATTTCTTCTTCTAACTTAATCTTCACAAACTGTGGTTGTGCGAAAAAAGTTTACTTATACCGCCAAAAGGCAATTTCGTAACATCAATATTCAATCCAAGTACAAATTTCCAACCTATTTACCCCATCGAGACACAGTTGGGGAGCAAAACTCTTCTTCATACACTCTCCAAAAAGCTCTAGAATGCTGAATTTCGAATATTGGTTCACTGCTACAGTTTTTAAGTAGAATATGGTAATTGCTGTATATGGTTTTCGATTTTCACTTCTAAATAAAGCAACTATACGTAATATAGAAACTTTCACTTGAGAAAATTGAAAACAATTGAATCGGTGATTGTTGAAAGGGTACTAAGTCCATTTTCCATTGAAATTGTATTTGATATGGGATGCTATACCAAATTATATCCCCGACCGTTTGGTGTTGAAAGGAATGAAGTCCCATTCTGGGAAGCACTAATAATACGTACTGGATTGCAGTGAGAGTTGAAAGGTACTAAGTCGCGGACTTAGTTCCATTCAACTCTGAAAAGGAGGTCGAAGATGAATAATTTGTCGTGTTTTTGCTTCATAAGTAGGTACTTGTTTATCATTTGGTATGTTTGTAAGAATTATTGTTCATTTGTATGTGGTATAAAGTATAAACTTTAAAATAAAAGCACTTGGCGTATGTTTCACAATATAAAAAATATTTAGATACTGTATTTAGCAGTAACGAAAAGTCGACATGTTTCGAGTTATGAACTCATTATCAAGACTAACTACAGGAGAGTATAACATCCTATTTTATAGAACGGACAAAAGGAAAGGTGATACCTGAAAATCAATTTGTTCGTTTACAAGGGGTAAAATTTTCTGAAACTGACCGAGAAGCAAGGACTAAGCAGCGAATGTTTGTGTTTTTTTTTATAAACGGGCAAATTTGTATCAGGGTTCTCATCCTGTTTTTTGAAAAACTTGTTTATTTTCGTCATATTATTCTCGATTTCTGTAATTTCTGTATTAATTACGATAATATTAGTATTAATTTGACTTCAACCTGTTTTTTATCATTCTAAAAATACTAAAACACATAAAAAACTCTTTCCGATGTCAATTTACTAAGTAGTAATAAATTTTGTGGCACCCTTTAATATTTTTTATTATGCTTTTGTTTTTTGCTTTGTTCAGAAATCTACATTTGTTTGAGTTGGAATTGGTTTTCCGTTAACCATTGTCATGATTTTAAATAATAATAGACAAAAATTACATCTTTTCAAGGATTTATTACTTTTTAATTGATTATCTCTAAACTTTGTTTTTGGCACTTAGCACCTTTGTTACTTCCACTCTTCAAATGTGTATATTATCGTATTTTAATATTTTGCATGATAACTATAGAATATTTTTCAATTATTTTATATATATTAATTCAACTTTCTATTTAAATTATATTAGAATAGTCCATATTTTACTAGAAAATTATTTATTTCAGTAGATCATAGAAGAAGTGTTCCAATATAATTAAGGGAAGTGAGTAAATGTGAGCAACTCTTCATTTTTATCGATGCTATGAATCTAACGAACTACCCGTGAAATTGTATTATAACATCTAAACTGAAAGAGGCTGGCAAGGCTTATAAAATACGTAAACTTAAGGATGTGGCAGAAAAAGCATTGCCAACTGAACAGGTTCGTTAATGTTTTAACTACTCAAAAATATATAATTTACGGATTTTATTGTTATGTTTAGGTCGCCTGTAAATGCAAATTCTCATGCAAGGATTTAGAATATCCATGGCGTAAAAACTTATTTGACAAATTTTATACCCAATCCTCAAAAAGCCAGGCTTCCTATCTGAGGAACCTCATTCATCTGGAACATATTAAGAGGCGAAGACATGGCAGTTCTGATGATCCTATGGAGAGCAGACGTCAAGTAACAATAAGGTACACCCTTCCAACGAGAAGAGGAAACTTTGTTGCAGTTTGTATGGCAACTTTCATGAATACCTTTGCAGTTTCGAGGAAAAGGTTGGATGTTATCGTCACTAAAAAGAAAGCTGGCGATGCGTTTTATGTTGATAGAAGAACATGTCATAAGAAGCCAAAATTTTCTGAAACTGACCGAGAAGCAAGGACTAAGCAGCGAATGTTTGTGTTTTTTTTATAAACGGGCAAATTTGTATCAGGGTTCTCATCCTGTTTTTTGAAAAACTTGTTTATTTTCGTCATATTATTCTCGATTTCTGTAATTTCTGTATTAATTACGATAATATTAGTATTAATTTGACTTCAACCTGTTTTTTATTATTCAAAAAATACTAAAACACATAAAAAACTCTTTCCGATGTCAATTTACTAAGTAGTAATAAATTTTGTGGCACCCTTTAATATTTTTTATTATGCTTTTGTTTTTTGCTTTGTTCAGAAATCTACATTTGTTTGAGTTAGAATTGGTTTTCCGTTAACCATTGTCATGATTTTAAATAATAATAGACAAAAATTACATCTTTTCAAGGATTTATTACTTTTTAATTGATTATCTCTAAACTTTGTTTTTGGCACTTAGCACCTTTGTTACTTCCACTCTTCAATTGTGTATATTATCGTATTTTAATATCTTGCATGATAACTATAGAATATTTTTCAATTATTCCATATATATTAATTCAACTTTCTATTTAAATTAAATTAGAATATTCCATATTTTACTAGAAAATTATTTATTTCAGTAGATCATAGAAGAAGTGTTCCAATATAATTAAGGGAAGTGAGTCAATGTGAGCAACTCTTCATTTTTATCGATGCTACGAATCTAACGAACTACCCGTGAAATTGTATTATAACATCTAAACCAGAGGGCATTGACGTTCACGGATTCCACATTAGATCGAGTCCAACAAATCCTATAAAAGGATGAAAGAATTTCTGTTCGTTTTAGAATAGTTTAATTAGTATTTCAGGTGATAAATATTGAACCTTCGGCTATTATTTTTATCTAGATCTTGGTGTGAGACTTCGTGTTTCAGATAGCGTATTAGACACAAATTGGAAATTAATTCGTAACATAGCTTGTAATTCCTCCGACGAGTTATTTTCGAACTTATTCTGATGATATCAGCGATGCAATGTCAATATTTTTGAGCTTAATCCAAACGAAAACTGACACAATATTATATTGGCTAATCTTGGCATTCAAGTGGGCAGAATTCAAAGCTCGATCAATCATGTTTTCTCGATGTAGTTGTAGTTCATGCTGGAGTGAAAATCTAAGAAATGAATCGTTGATATCAACCTGTGCTTTTTGATGATTATTCAATGTGAGCTTTTGGCGGAGATTCATTTCTTTGAAGAAATTTGCGATAGCTAGACTGATTTCATAAAACATCGGTAGAGATAAGGATTCATTGTAAAACTATAGTAGGGGTGAGGGGTGCACCTTTGAACACTTTTGGAATAAAATAAGTTTTCTCATATGGTATTATTTTTCAAGATTTATTCTGTTTTATTAATAGATATGGGGTTTATACTACATAATAAAATTAATATTTATTTATTTTGATTTATTAAAGGAACACAATTTCAATTTAAAAAATGCCTCATTTTGTACATAGGTGCCTCACCCTCGGGGCACATTTGAAACCCCTAAGGGCAGTTTTGAAAAACCAGGATAACATGAGAACCATATTATTTAGAATATAATTAACACTATATTTGAGTTATTTGCATCTTATATCAACATTGTGCATTGCCATTTATTCAGTACACTAACTATTAATTAAATGAACTTCTAAAACTCATAAACAGTCTGGGACAGTCTTGAACAAGGGTAACAAACTTATTATTATAACTGAGATCAAATTAAATATTGCAAAACAATATCAAAGAGTAAATACCCTGATAATGTCTTAAAAATATAACACTCTTAGGAAGGCACTCTAAAGGTGCCAAACATGAAATAAACAATCCAAATAGCCTCAATGGCCAACATAAAATAAATATTAAAAAGAAACAACTTCAATATACTATGGAAGTTAGTACTTAACCTAGCTTAAATTTACTAAAGTCACATTTTAAATTCAATAAATCAGCTGTACGTGACGTTCCTGCAGTAGGTAGGTAATTTTTTTTTAACTCGAGGGACCTACAGTTTAACGCCGGTTCCGAACGGCCAATAGGCTTGTAAGCAATGTACGTTACCCAACACTCAATCTCATAACTAGAACCACTAAATTCAGGACATACACAACGCCCAAGAGCAAGGTGGGACTCGAACCCTTATCCTCGGTCAACAAACAGTACAAGGCGGTACTCGCTCACCGCTGGTCTACCGAGGCCCCTGTAGGTAGATACATTTCATTCAAAAGCGCACCAGTGATTTTGTTCAAATCTGCCCCAATACCATCCTCATATTGGTAATACATTGGCTATTAAAAAGAAACACTATAAAATAATCCCAACTCGAAAATAATACTAACTTTGTCAGTAAAATGCTTACAATTTAAAAAAAATATGTTCATTTTATCATGTCCGTAACCAGTGAACGTTTTTCCAAATGACACTGACATTGACGTTAGTCGGGAACTGACAGATGTGTAGTTCAGTCAAGAAACATCATAAGTCTATTTTGTGATGTTTTTTTTAGAAATTTTTCGTGATGTTTATTTAAAACGTTGAAATGATATCTCCTAAATGTTTAAATTTTATAACCAACTTCATTCATATCCATGTTATGTAATTAAAACATATTTTAGATGTACACATCAATACTACTTGAATTCGCAGTGATATACACATCCTATGAACTTCTTTTCAGCAACTTCTTTGAGGAAACATCCATACGATGTTAATTTGTATAGGTCTCACTGATGTAACATACAGAACATTACTGCAATATTACAAATTAACATGTTTCTGAGATGATCACATTTTGTAGTTACTTTTACAACTTTCGAACTACTCTTTAGTAACTTCCTGCGACTGGGTGAGCTGTTTGAATGATGTATTCATAAAATTATAAAAAAGAAGAAAACAGAATACGAAAAGAACAATGACAAGCATGATATATGGCGGATCGTGACGTGCAAGTAGGTTATAAGTGGTGGCAGCGCCGTTTTCAGTTTCGTGGTTTTATTTCAGTAAAAGCATTTTCTTGTTATAATGGACGAACAACAGTTCAAAAACATTCCAAAATCATAATTATTAAAACTTGAATATACTCATTTTAATACTTTAATCGGCTATTCAACATTGAAATTCCGGGTGGAGGGATATACCGTTGATATACCGTAACGTTTCGTAAAGTCTTGATAGTTTGAAATTTTTATAGTTTTAATATTAAAAAATTATTCTGATAAAAATTCTGTAAACCAGCTATAAGGTATCAGTAATCTTTATCAATTCAGTTTTGAATCGTGTTAGGTTATAGCAACTACAGCTTGATATATATACAGTTGCACACAAATTCAATTTTTGTTAAGATGTGTCATATATCACTTTCCACACTTGTTATGTAATATGCTTACACTATTATATTTTTTTAGGTTGGATTCCCGGACAGGATATTTGTTTTTAGGTTGGATTTCTTTTTCTGGACAAGATTTTTATATTAAGGCTGAATTTGTTTCATTTTTATTTTCAGTGTTCTATTTATTAATAGTTAATATACTATTTAAATCTTTTATTGCTTTTTTATTTTAAATGTACAGGGTGAACAACTTAGAACGACTGTAGGCCACATCTCAGAAAAGAATATTGGTACAAATAAAAAACATTACCTTTTGGAAAGAAAAATCGCTAGAAAATATTTATGAGTTTCTAAAATATCCACTAGGGGTGGAATGAGCACTCAAAATCATAATACTGTGATTATCTCCAAAAAAGACATATACCAAAAGGTGACCTAAAAATGCAACTTTTGAAATCTTTATGATTGTATATTTAGGATACCTTTAGTTTTTCTTTCTTGGTGATAATCATCTTATTATATGTTTTTAAGTGTTCTTTCCATTCCCTAGCTAATATTTTAGTACCACAAAAATATTTTTCAGGTTCATTTTCCTTGAGGTATTTTTTTAAAGTTGAATCATGATTCTTTTTGAGAAATTGCCGGCAGCCGGCGTTTTAGTTGTTCACCGTGTATTTGCTGAAACATCTACAGGATGTAATCTAGAATGTTTGAGGTATATTATTTAGAGGTTTAAGTAATATCCATACAACATCTAAAAGAATATACTGTATCGTTTCTGAAATGTTGCATTCAGTTCATTGGTAAGATGTTGTTTCATAGACATTGCATCAACATGTACTAGATGTTAAAAGGCATTTCTGAATGTAACACAAATGTTGCTTTTAGTTCATTATAAAGACTTCTTTTTGAGGAAGTTCTAGTAACATCACAGTAATGTAAAAAGGCGGCGCTTTAATATCGCTGAGAAGTTCAGTTGTAACATCACAAAAGTTAACAGCCCTAAGCTGGGCATAAGCGGTTGTGAAGATGTGCATGTGATGAAAACAAGAGGAAAAAAGGGAAGAACATTAGCACAATGTGATGTTAAATTAACGTGACTGTAACAATTATTTGCATAGTGGGGAGGTTAGAAAAGATAAAGGATGCGTTCATAAATCCAATAATTCAAAACTACCTCTGTTCCAAACTGCCCCCTCTCCCCTACGTTGAATGAAATCTTATGACTTCAGATATATTTTTTATACTTGCGAAATCATGACCCTAGCACACATATTCCCCATTTAATAATAACAATAGAAATTCGAACGAAATATAGAATTTGGATATACATTTTGTTTATTAAATATCATTAATTTATGAAGTTAAAACATTGCACTGGTAAAAAATTTCACGTCAAATGAAACTGCAAGAGTATTTGTTAGGTGAAGATTTCAGCGAATACTGCCTCTTTGTATCTCAACAACTGACTAGTCATGGAGAATTTCCTTTATGAGAAGACACACATAAAATAAAATTATAGCAGTGTATATCATTTCTGGTGTTTCACTTTTTTCAGCTTATTCTCCTCCAATGCTGCTACGAGGTTCTGATGAGAACCAGAAGAGAGCTCAAAACATTTATAAACAGCAGCTTTTGTATGAAGATCAGAACAATAATTAGCCTACATTATATATATATATATATATATATATATATATATATATATATATATATATATATATACATATCAGGGGCGGCTAAGGAGGCTAAGCCTCCTCCTCAATAATATTCCGTGTATCACTAATATATTATATTAAATAGTCAGTATTCAGCATATTCATATTAACCAAAATCATATTATTTTATGCACCTACCTTCCTTTCAACCTACATTATATAATATAATTTATTAATTACGGTAGAAGGTATTTACATTTACTGCATTTCATTCATTTCAAGATTTGTGGCAACGCTGCAGAGGCTTAAAAAGGTATATTTTCAACGTTCATTATGCCTGCCATAGAAAAGCAAATAACGGTGCGAATACTGCGCATGAATACTTCATTGCAATAGAAAAGGAAAACACATGTAAATGGCAACACCGATTGCACCTAAGTCTCACACAATGTCGACCAATCACAACTAGGCTTTCGGGTAAAATCGGGTGAATTCGTTGGACATGGACCGTTGTGACTTGTCGTGGACGAAAATAGTTTGTTTTGGTTTTAATTTGGCGTATTGTTTTTAAAATGAGTTTGGTTACTGAAGTTAATTCTAAAAATTTCAATGGTGACTTAGTGGAATATTTGTTATCCCATTACTTTAGTGCACTAAGTTAAAACGATAAAGCTTTAATAAAAACATTGCGACCTACCGCGAAATTAAACAATTTGGTGCAGCGTAGCAGAATCGCGGTTTCAATATCAGAAATCATCCTTGGGTTACTGGATCACAGGCAAAAAATAAATTATTTTGTTGGCAGTGTTTACTATTTACTAGGGAAAATGTCTCTGTTTGGCACTGGCATCTATGCAGGAA
Organism: Cynegetis impunctata; assembly: GCA_030704885.1. Lineage (NCBI taxonomy): Eukaryota > Metazoa > Arthropoda > Insecta > Coleoptera > Coccinellidae > Cynegetis > Cynegetis impunctata. The sequence goes on along the minus strand of JARQZK010002901.1, from coordinate 610,326 downwards.
TTATGGTAATTATCGATAATACAACAGACTGCCCCGATTTTCTTGAAATTTTGTCGCTGGGTCATCTTTTTTTTCCAAAAACAAGAGCTGACCTGACTCTTTCTAACCTTACTAACCTAACCTCCGAGTTCATAAAACTATAAAATTCATGAAATAGATGAATTTTATTATCAAAAAGACAATGTTTTTATTATATCTATGAAAAAATAGATGTCTATACCAAAGAATTTATTTAAATTTTTTTGTTTAGGTGAGATCCCGGACCGTGGAAATAAACTACAAAGAAGAAATTTATCGCGGGGAAATAGTATATAAAACAAGCAAAATTATCGACCAAGTCCGCATAAGTCGAAGCAGCCGTTGACACATGTTTCGGACTCTTTGGTCCTCATCAGAACGGCGTAGCCAAGTATGCGATGGAAAACCTGGTTAAACCAAACAAAATTTGGGTAAATTAATAAATTTTGGCAGCTCCACATAGAGGAAATGAGTAGCGGAGTGGTGCTTTACAGATATTTTTCAACCCAGTGCTTGAAGATGTGGAAGTGTGTAATATTTGAAGAAGAATCTCAAATAATTATTTAAAAATGTATCATGGTTGAAATTCAAATATCTTCCAGGAATTAATTATAAATTTTCCAAAATAGAAAATCTTTTTTTTGCCGATATAACAAAACGAAAAACAGAAAGTCAATAAGAATCTCATAATTCAAGTGAACTCTCTCACCAGACCAACCTGACGAGTATAACGACCGATTAAAATACCTAAATTGGGTGTTAATGCGACAGCGACTGACCCGACCGTCCGTACGTCTGTCGGTAACCAGAGAAGCCATAGTTCGTGCTCCAAGTCGAACTGTAACTAATCGTTATTGTTTTATTTTCTATTTTTCCTGGGCAACGTGATCCGAATGCACCGCCATGATCGCGTCTACCATTCATGATAAATCAAAAAGTTAATGCAGGAAAGAATAGATAGATGTATTGCTAACACTCGATAACTACCACTACCCTCGATTTGTTCACGGATATAAGTGGAATGTTTCACCATTTATTACTGTTATTTATATTATCGACTGTTCGATCCCACACGGCGTCTGCATTAGAAGTTACGTAGGTCAGTGGCGTGGAGTGAAGAGACGTTTATGAATACGCTGTATTTTCGACTACAGTATAGGCGAATCAAAATAAGCGCTACGCCGCCTGGTGACAATCAGAATAACTAAAAATCTAGATATAGTTATTACGTTCTCCTTTGTTGTGTGTTTGTTTTTGTGTGATTTTTTACAAATATTTATTACTTGTAATCATTTCGAAAGCTATGAGTCGTTCGAATCGTTATTGTTCAGTTCCTCAGTGTTCTTCCTGGGAGAAGAAATGTTCAAATGTGAATTTCCATGCTTTTCCTCCAGCTGGTGATAAATATCGTGTTTGTGTAGAAGGGAAAAAGTAATACTCCTAAAGTCTCTACTTTGTGTGATCTGATAACTACAGATAGTGCTCTAAACAGTTTCACTGGTCTCAATAATATAAAACCATTAGATACAATAGTAAAAGCAGTACAATCTGTTTACAGTGATCAACGGTCACATAGATTAACAATCAAACAGCGTATTGTTTTAGTATTGGCAAAATTGAAATTTGACCTTACATATGTGACATTATCTCTTTTATTTGGCATTTCACAAGAATTATGCCAAAAATATATTTATGAAATGCTACCCATTATGAGTAGAGTTCTTAGTTGTGTCATAAGATTCCCAGAATATTCTGAAATACAGAAAAACATGCCAAAATGTTTCGAACGTTTTCAAAATACTCGAATCATCTTAGACTGTACAGAAATTTTTATACAGAAACCAAAATGCCTTTGCTGCAGGATCAGGTTTTACTCTCAGTATAAATCTAATAACACAGTGAAATGCATGTCAGGTGTTTCTCCTGGAGGTTTAATTACTTATATTAGTGAATCATATGGGGGAAGAGCATCTGATAAAACGATTTTCCAACAAAGTGACTTAATTTTAAAGTTAGAAAGCTCACAGGATGCTATTATGGTGGACAAAGGTTTCTTGATAGATGATATTTGTCAACAGTTTAAAATAAAGTTGATCAGGCCACAATTTTTGAAAGACAAAAAACAGTTGACTACAGAAGAAGCATTGTTGAATGCCAAAATAGCAGCTGCTAGAGTACATATTGAACGAGTCAATCAGAGAATTAAGATATTCATCTCATGATCTAGTCTAAGATTTCTCTCAATTTGGCTACAAAACAAATTATGATAATCACCTACCGCCTCAATAGCAATGAGAATACATACTCAGTAACACACTTGTTCGCTGAAGAAGCCTGAAAAGTCTTTATATTTATGGTAAAATTATATTTCAAAAGCACAAATAAACACACAACAAATACAACATAAATATTCCAATGTCAATATTTATAGTTCTACGACTGGCCACATTGGCGCTGCATTCTTATTTTCAGATGCCTATATTCTATTAAGACTTAAGCTGGATGTATAGTATGACGGACTGTAAACGTAGACGCACTGAATAAGTAACAAACGGAACGTAAAAAATTTTACAATTTATAATTCGACGGAACGGAATTTTCGCGCATGGGCAGAGGTTAAGGTGATGAGTGACATTCAACATAACCTACAAATTATATAAATCGCAAATAACCTGTGTTGGTTTGAATTTGTATTATAATATTCGAATTATTCATCTATTGTGACAAAACAAGAATGAAAAAACAAATAACTTTACTAAACTGAAGGCGGGACAAGTGACATCTTACATAGACGCTGACATCACACAGAATTCTTTCTTTTGATTGGCCGGACGTAAGAAACGCACTGTAAAAAGATGAATGATGGTCAACTCTTCCGTTCCAGTCCGTTTCACTTACGTTACGTCATGCGTTTACGTTCATTTATAAACAAGCATACATACATTCAATACTTGATATTATTGCGCTGCGTCTACGCTTACAGTCCATCTAACTATAAATCCAGCTTTAGAATGAAGAATTTATATTTATAACATCAAATGTCTTCACGCTTAACACTTCGGACATAATTGTTCAAAATGTTGAACTAACTAATGGTCTTGAATTCACTGGAACTTTTATATTTACTCGATATAAATATATAAATATATATATATATATATATATATATATATATATATATATATATATATATATATATATATATATATATATATATATATATATATATATATATATATATATATATATATATATATATATATATATATATATATATATATATATATATATATATATATATATATATATATATATATATATATATATATATATATATATATAACAAGCAAAATTATCGGTCTAGCCCGCATATGTCGAAGCAGCCGTTGACACGTGTTTCAGACTCTTTGGTCCTCATCAGAACGGCGTAGCCAAGCATGGGATGAAAAACTTGGAAAAGAGAACAGCAACTAAAAGCAGAATCGCTTGCTTCCAAAGACAATCACATATTTGTGGCTTGTTCTTCGAACTCTCCGGTTTGGGAGATTTGGTCAAACTTTGCCACGGAGGCGAGTAATGCCATCCGCGAGATCCCGGAGCGTGGAAATAAACTACAACGTTGAAGTTCATCACGGGGAAATGGTAAATATTACAAGCAAAATCTAGCCCACATATGTCGAAGCAGCCATTGACATGTGTTTCGGACTCTTTGGTCCTCATCAGAACGGCGTATATATATTTATCAAGTTAGAAAACTTTTGATCATGAGTTAATAGCCGGAAACGGATATATCGAGTACCTAAATGTAAAAATTTCAGTGAAATTCAGATCAGTGTTTAACTCTGGTTTATTCATATGTTCTTTTTTTTTACTTGTAATATGGAAATAAAGTTGAGTGGAGGAAGGATGATGTTGGTATATAGGCCAAGCTACAGAGATTTAGAGTGAGCATTTTGTGCAAAAAGTGTAAGAAGAAAACCAGCTCCGCCATTGTTTGTCAAATAGTTCCACATGATACAGTGATATGTTTTTCACTCGACTTTATTGTTTGTATCTTTGTTATTAACAATTTTATGCAAAAAATCGTTTTTTTTTAGTTTTTTGCCTATAAAATTGAAACTATCAGAGTAATCGTGATGGTGTCAATAGACTTATTGTAGAAAATGAAAAGACGAAAAAAATGAGAGGTCGGACGACTCAATCAGACCCTCAGTCTAAGGGAAAATTGGAAAAAACCGGCCAAAATGCAGTTTTTTCAAAAGTTCATAGCTCGGTTATTTTTTGAGTTGTAGCGTAGATCCTCCGGCCAGTATAAGCTATTGATATGAACTTCACTTGTGCGAAGACCAGGAACTGTCCGATGCATAGTTTTTGATCTGTGGCCATTTGATTATGTTACTATGCATTTTTCCAGCAGACCTGCATGCGACAGGTATGGTCCGATTTCAATTTACTAAAAAGATTTTGAAAGACGAATTCTCATAGTTCAAAACGTTCATCTTGGTTTTTCATAAAAACGCTGAGAAATATGTTAAAAATAAAGCTGAACATGACAAAAAACGGCCGAGCGCGTGAGAGTAGTTGAAGAGTGGGGGTTTACAATTATTATCTGACAACGTTTAGAAATTACTGTCACGTTCAAAATGCCGGCGCTTTCGAATGTCATACTTCTCCTTGCCTGCTGCTCTACCCCCACTCTTCAACTACTCTTACGCGCTCGCTCGTTTTTCGTCATGTTCAGCTTTATTTTTAACATATTTCTCAGCGTTTTTATGGAAAACCAAGATAAACGTTTTGAACTATGAGAATTCTACTTTCAAAATCTTTTTAGTAAATTGAAATCAGACCATATCTGTCGCATTCAGGTCTGCTGGAAAATTGCATAGTAACATAATCAAATGGCCACAGATCAAAAACTATGCATCGGACAGTTCCTGCTCTTCGCACAAATAGAGTTTATATTGATGAATAATACTAACCGGAGGATTTACGTTACAACTCAAAAAATAACCGAGTTATGAACTTTTGAAAAAACTGCAATTTGGACGGTTTTTTCCAATTTTCCCTTAGACTAAGGGTCTGATCGAGTCGTCCGACCTCTCATTTTTTTTTGTCTTTTCATTTTCTACAATAAGTCTATTGACATCATCACGATTACTCTGATAGTTTCAATTTTATAAGCAAAAAACTAAAAAAAAAATTTTTTCCATAAAATTGTTAATAACAAAGACATAAATAATAAAGTCGAGTGAAAAACATATCACTATATCATGTAAAACTATTTTACAAACAATGGCGCAGCTGGTTTTCTTCTAACACTTTTTACATGAAAAAATGTCGGTAGCTTGGCCTAATAGCTGAAAAGAAAACCCACCCTTATATCATCGTAAGTTATGAATCTGGGAAATGGTTAACAAAATTGTGTTCATTTATCAGTACGGGAAATGTCAAGGTCACGTCTCAGGTTTGGAATAGTTGAAGGTAATTTTCTCTGGAATACCAAAGAATGACTTTGGTGGTTAATATTTTGTCTATTATTCTAGCTATGTGTCATGGCCACTTTCCTTTAGGGGCCTTAATTTAGTGGGTTATGTCTATTTCTCGAATTTTTTGTCACATCTATTATATTTCATTGCGATATCTTCTAGTTATTTTCATTGTACCTATACAGCTCCGTAGAACAAAACATTGAGAATTCTGAAGATGAACTATGATTACTCTTCTGTATCTCTTTTTTCTGGTGTAGAATATTCTGGATTATAAAATGATAAATTATATTATGAAGTTATCCAAGCAAGTTGAATGCACCGTTTGTCCTAGTACAACTATTCATCTACTACTTACACTGTATCTTGTTTGTCTAGCAGTGCATGGTTTTCCTTAAATCCATTTCATATATATATATATATATATATATATATATATATATATATATATATATATATATATATATATATATATATATATATATATGTATATACATATATATACAGGGTGAGTCATTGATATGGGAAAGCTTGATTGCACCTACACCGTTGATGATATCGAAACAAATGGGAGGTCACAATGCAGTTCGTAAAATTATTTTGCCCTTTACAGGGTGTATCATTTTTACGGAGCAAATTTGAAGATACTTTTTTTAAAGGGTACTCTATATATTTTTATACATATTTGAATTTGTCCTTTATTGAGATTTGTAAATTCGTTAAGTTTTTGCAAATCGCTTCAGCCGTTCAGAAATTATTTAATTTTTTCTGAAAATTAATGCCTTTGCAGGCATTTTTTTAAAAAATCGCAGGGCACTTGGTTTTTTGAATATCAAGTTGTTATTTGGACTGTGTCTGAGCAATTGTTCTGGGTATCTTTTGACGGAGAGATAATCTATTTTAATTGTGACATTACCTTACTGTGACACATAGATTTTGGTACACTTTGAAAGGCCATATCTTGATTTTTTCTAATGGCACTCTATTTATTTGATTACTTAGTCGCATTGAACATGTCATTTTTCATCTTTTCTATATTCATGTTTTTTCCCAAAAGTTGATGGTTTAGAAGATAATTCACATTTTCAAAAAAATCAACACATTATTTCATCTTTTAAACGAGTGACATGAAAAACAATTAATTCTGATAACAGACGTCAACGTTACTGCTACGGGCGTCAATTCCAAAGTTTGATGAGAAATTATTGAAAACAAATTATAGAAGCTCAATACAGGGTGTCCCATTTTGGGTACATTTGAATGGTATTTCCGTTATTTTTGAAGATAGAGGGTTGCGGTTTTCGCGACACTGTGCTACTTTTTCGTAAAACTAAAGATGCCGTCAACATAATTTTAATAACTCTTTCAGTTTTTAAGATACACGGCACTTTTGAAAATGTTGCATTTTGGGTTATCCTTCATCTTATCGAAGAGGTAGTATAACATTCTTATAGATTTATTTCCGTAGAATGCATTGCTGTAGATAATTTTTGTTACATATTTACTATTTTTGAGTTATAAAGCAAACTTATATTTTTTTAAATGAAATACCCTGTATATTTATAGACTTCAATATTTGTCTTTTTTTTGCCTTTTCAAAAATATATGATAGTATAAACTTTTTCTCAGAAACGCGCAAATAAAAGACAATTTTCTGAAATTGAATGCATAAATCAATAGAAGGCCATGGATAACAACAATGAACAAGTGAAAGTCTGTTATCAGAATTAATTGTTTTTCATGTCACTCGTTTAAAAGATGAAATAATGTGTTGATTTTTTTGAAAATGTGAATTATCTTCTAAACCATCAACTTTTAGGAAAAAACATAAATATAGGAAAGATGAAAAATGACATGTTCAATGCGACTAAGTAATCGAATAAATAGAGTGCCATTTGAAAAAATCAAGATATGGCCTTTCAAAGTGTACCAAAGTTAATGTGTCACAGTAAGGTAATGTCACAATTAAAATAGATTATCTCTCCGTCAAAAGATACCCAGAACAATTGCTCAGACACAGTCCAAATAACAACTTGATATTCAAAAAACCAAGTGCCCTGCGATTTTTTTAAAAAATGCCTGCAAAGGCATTAATTTTCAGAAAAAATTAAATAACTTCTGAACGGCTGAAGCGATTTGCAAAAACTTATCGAATTTACAAATCTCAATAAAGGACAAATTGAAATATGTGTAAAAATATATAGTGTCCTTTAAAAAAAGTATCTTAAAATATGCTCCGTAAAAATGGTACACCCTGTAAAAGGCAAAATCATTTTACGAACTGCACTCTGACCTCCCATATCAAAGACTCACCCTGTATATATATATATATATATATATATATATATATATATATATATATGTATATATATATATATATATATATATATATATATATATATATATATATATATATATATATATATATATATATATATATCGGTATAGCCCGCTTATAGGGATGCAGCCGTTGACACAGATGTTTAATATTTTCCCGCGACTAATTTCTTTATTATTGTATATATATATATATATATATATATATATATATATATATATATATATATATATATATATATATATATATATATATATATATATATATATATTTAATTGAGCAGAATACCTCCGTATTATAATAATATGATAAGGTGATAAGGGTTCGAAACGGATAAAAAAGGCATTTTTAATAAGTGTACTTCAGTTATTCCTGTCGACGTTTCGACTACAATTTCGCAATCTTCATCGCGACACTGCAATTATGAGTTTACTGTTACACAATTTCAGAATTAACTGTCTTAAGACTTACCAAATAGTTGAGGTTAATGAGTAAGTAACATGGCAAGGAACAGAATCATAGTTATAACTGTTTAAAAACTTGTCAAACATTTACGAAATCTGTTAAACATGGAACACAAACTGAGTGGACAACACCACGACAATAATTTTTTACTTTAGCAGCAAGAATCAACAATTTTTATCACTCACAATTTTCTTATACCAAGTATCCGCCAACATTAAAAAGTTTGGTTAGAGTTCGCAGTCATTTGCACTTTGACAGCTAAATAATTTTTGGATACTTTTTCTTTTTCCTTTTTTACAATTTTATGTTAAGTCTACTAATCTAAATCAGCCGACACCTGATCTTGGTCGATCTTATTGTGACATATCAAATATAAATAGATACTGCTTATATTTTTAATGTCAGACCGTGAATTCATCGTTAAGGGGTTACTTTTTATATGTTGTATTTCTAAGAATGTTCTCTTACTCAGATTCCTCTCAACATCCAGGATTGCCACATCCTCAAAATCTACGTCATGACCTGTATTCCTAATATGTTTAGGATATTTGTTATGTTGTTAGGATATTTTGCATCACTTTTGTGTTGTCTTAAACAGTTGAAAAAACGTTTAACACAACACAAAAGTGATGCAAAATATCCTAACAAAATATGTGCTTTAGCAGAACATATAAGAATCAACAATGAAAATTGTTGATTCTTGCTGTTAAAGTAAAAAATTATTGTCGTGGTGTTGTCCACTCACTTTGTGTTACATGTTTTACAAATTTCGTAAATGTTTGACAAGTTTTTAAACAGTTATAACTATGATTCTGTTCCTTGCCATGTTACTGACTTATTAACCTCAACTATTTGGTGAGTCTTAAGACAGTTAATTCTGAAATTGTGTAACAGTAAACTCATAATTGCAGTGTCCCGATGAAGATTGCGAAATTGTAGTCGAAACGTCAACAGGAATAAATAAAGTACACTTATTAAAAAGGCCTTTTTTATCCGTTCCGAACCCTTATCACCTTATCATATATATATATATATATATATATATATATATATATATATATATATACATATATATATATATATATATATATATATATATATATACATATATATATATATATATATATATATATATATATATATATATATATATATATATATATATATATATATATATATATATATATATATATATATATATATATATATATATATATATATATATATATATATATATATATATATATATATATATATATATATATATTGACGCACCCTGTATGATAAAAATAATACTACGCTAGTGAATTCATTTGAAAAATTGATAATCAAAGCATCCCTCCTCCATATTTTCCCTTAATTTTCAATATTAATTGCCGTTACGGTCCCTGAAAATTGTATGCGTCCAGAAACATCAAACGATGTTACACCTTGCAGAACTTCGCATATATGGTGGCCACGTTTAGGTGTGAAGTGGCATGAGTTTTCAATGTTTGGAGTTTCTGTTTGGCCTATAGTGACATACGCATAGGTTTCCGACAGCGCTATGATTTGTTCATATGTCATTAGTGCTTTTCTTATAAACTATTAGGTCAGGGCCGGCCTAAAGGGTTTGCGAAGTATGCAGCCGCACACTCAAGCCTTTTGGAGGGGCATTAAATAGTAAATTTTTGCAAAAAAAAATAATAAATTTGGAAAATTTTTAGAAACTGATTTGAATATTGGGCAGAAATATTTAAACTATACTCGCCGGCATATCATTGGAAGCTTGGACACTAAACAGCTGTACACTTCCCTCTACACCCCTCACCCAGCGTCGTTGCCAGTTTGTGGAATGAAAAATTAATTCACACAGCTAAAAATCCCAAGCTTCCAATGATTTGCCACCAACTATAAAAGGAATTTTGTCTTAAAACTATTACAGTTAAAATTCAAGGTAAAACCGAAGATCTACCCGGCTACCCCAATGAGTTCTGAAATACAGTAAGTCTGATGCCCTTGACCAAGGTCAGTAGAACAGTCGTCTCGTGGCGGGACGCGGAAAGTGTTGTGACTCTGTACATCTTCCTGCCTCCCTCCCCCACCCCTGGCTTTGCTTTTCTAGCCAATTGGCGTCTGAAATTAAGATAGTAAATTAATTCTCCGAAATGAAAGCAAGTAAAGCCCTTGTATAAAATGTATAATAAAAGAGACTATGCACTATCCTAATAGTTAATAATTTTTTTTTGTGTTCGCGCCATTGATAAACACTGTAATTATTGGTTCACTATGTTCTGTTGCTTTATTTTTTTTTACCCATGACATATGGAAATTTATCTTAGGTCCGGTGGACGGTGATTCCCGCATTAGCTAAGTATTTATTCTTAGAGTAATTGCAGTATAAGCATAAAAATCATTGCAACGTTACCTAGAGTTAAGCTTTCATTAGTTTATTTGACATAATAGTGGTTATAGTACAAGGAAGAGTACTGAACATATCAATAATGAATCAAATTGTCATACATAAATTTAATGTTCTACAACGCGCAAAAGTGCACAAAAACTGTGTTTTTGGACCTTCAATTTCAAAAAATTCCATACTCCCCAGACCCCCCGCAGGGGCATAAAATTTGAGTCTAGCACACTTGCAATTTTCGCCTTAGGCCGGCCCTGTATTAGGTGGTTAAGTGAATTCAAGTTTGTTGCCCGGTAGACGGGACACTGGTGTGTCATTCCACAGGGAAAAAATCGAGTGAAAGAAAAATTTGCAGTTTGCAGTGCTCTGCTGCAATACATTTGGACATGTATGGTAGCACTAGGAATCCACATGAAGAGATTAGTGATTTTATTGTTTCTTTCGGAAATTAAGTTCAATAAATTATTCCAGTAATCCGCATACAATTGAAACCTAATTATCTGAACTAATATATTTCCAAGAGTGTTTCATGATTAAGGATTGAATCAATGTAAATAACTGCATATGAAATGAAGAATTGTTCGATGAAACATTCTTTCAAAATCGAATATGAATCCATCATATTCTAATATTCTAATTGTAATAATGGAAATCTGAGCAATCAGTGAAGTACATGTAGATGAGAAAAAGAAAACAATTTTTTGCTTCCATTTTATCATTAATTATTAGTTTCATGGCTAGCTATTATGGGTTTTGAAAATTTGTTGAAAGTAACTATCCCGTTTAGACTAATGCCACCAAGGTTTCAATGTAACACGTCTGTTCGTCCAACTACTGTTCCCCTGCAATATATTCATTAATCGTTTGATTACCGTACGTATAGTATCGGGGGTAATACCACTAGAGCTCAGATTTAGCCGGATATTTTTTCGTCGTTGTTTTCGAATACTTACTTTCATTAGCCATTTACCGAGAGCTGTTCTGACAAAATCACGAGAGCGTAGCTCGAGTGATTTTGTCTGAACAGATCGAGTTGAATTGCCATTGAAAATAAGTATGAGAAAACCACAAAAAATATCCTGCTAAATCTGAGCTCGCGTGGTATTTGGTACGACAATTCCATGAATTATTGTTAATGCCAAATCAGTGAAAGGATTGAAAGTAACATTAAATTTTTCGAAATACATGGTTTGCAACATTTTCGCGGTTGTGTTCCACATTGTTTTCACCACATATTCTTTATAATCTTTCCCATTCTGTTTCTTCATATTAGAGCCCCACCCAGTCCATCAATATTCCTGCCACATTTTCCACTGACTGTTCGGTTTCCAAATTGAAGTTTCGTTGTTTACAAAATTCGCTAAATTGATTCCAAATGGAAGAATAACTTTTTTCTGTATTTTCAGGAGTTGGGTCAGAAATGCACAAAATTGAAAAACACCTTGTATCTTTCGAGAAACTCAAGATATCAATGTGCGGTTTTCGGCATTCATTTTCTCACAAAAATCGATCTCGTAGCATGCAGGCTAGTTTTTCTCTAACTCCTCTAGAAATTGGTGTTTCCTATCAAAAGTGTCCAATTTGGACCACTCTGTACAATACACTGTACATTGTGAGTAAACGGTATATATGACTTGTACAATATATTTCACATTTTGAATAAGTGGTAGTGTATTTGCCATTTTGTAAAATGAAATGCATTTGAAAAATAACATAAGGTTACAACTGATCATTTATTTGTGTGATATATCAAAAAGCAATTTTGTTTTTTTGAAATGCATAAATGTATATTGCACTTAGTACAAACAAAACTTGTCCTAGATGTAAATTCAGGGAATTTGCATCTGGAAGGAAAAGATTTTTCATCAAAATTACCTTCCATATCATCTGAACTTCTTTCTTTCACCGTATTTTCATCATCATAATCATTGCTTACTTCTACGTCCCTATCTCCCCACCCATAATCGTCATCACTGAGCGCTTCAATATCTGATAGGCCCTCCTCAATTAGTTTCGACAGTTGTTCTTCAGTTAATGGCACTTTTTTTACTCATTTTTCAATTCGTACCACTATGAAACAAATCTAATATACAATGTACTCAATGTACAAAATATTGTACAGTAATATTCACTCAAATATAGAAAAAACTAACTAAATTTTCAGCAAGTTCACTATGTAAGTAACAAATACACGTATCGGTTATAATAAAAATAAATATTCTAAGCATGTCACAACATGTTTTGAAGTTTGAAGCGCCACCTCATTTCAACATTCTGAAACAACTGCTACAATTCAGAAACAGGTACCATTAATAAAAATTGATTGGGTAAGCTATTCGACGCTAGGTGAAGGAAACAATTTAAAATAGTAATAAGGATGTTTACAGAATACTGTACTTTGTGAGTAAAGTGAATAGAAGCATACTACAAATTCTTTAGGCTTTACGTAAAGGGATGTACAATATATTGTACATCGTGAGCAAAAGGGTTGATATATTACTGTGCTGGCAATTACAGTTCTGTTCATGAAGGATTCGATGATATTATCAAGTTTTATTCATCACAGGAATCAAATATGAAATGCATCGCGCAGTATGTCCTAGGAATCATATGTTGGAACACGAAACTTAAAGGTACACGTTGGACGTTTTGTCTAAAAATAATAACGTTGTGTATACCATATATTTAGCATTTTATAGGTAACTACTCAAGTTCATGGGAAAGAGAAACACAATTAAGGACAGTAAACCGGTGCCTAAACGGTGGAGGTAATGCTATCTGCAGCAACTGCATCGCGACATCTACGACGTGCGCGACATATTTATGTGTGCCTACTTTCTTTCTGGAAAGTAAGTAATTTTTTTTAACGAAATAGATATGAGGTAATTGAAAATGATGTTTCTTGAATGGTGAATACTCAGATTTCTGGAAATAATTTTCGACAGATTGACTTTAAGAGGTGTCAAGACATTAAGTACGCGTAGTTATTGCTAAGTATGCATGACTTAAGTGTAGTTTAGTCCCCATGCAGCTGAGTGTACTTTTACATTTTTTATAATGGACTATTTATAGTTAACGTAACAAGGCCGATATGTAGCAAATAACGGATGAGGTTGGATATTGTTATTATAATCCTCGGCTGCGCCTCGGATTATAACTAACCGAATCCGTTATTTGCGTATCGGCCGTGTGTCGTTAAACATTTTTCGTAATCCCGTTGAAAGATTATATTTTGATTCCGAAGAAAGAAAAAACCCCGTACCTAGCAATTCTAAAGAAAAATCCCAACGTCATGCACTCTGTTGTCATGGAACAGTTAGACAGTTTTATAAACAACGTCAGTTTTTTGTGTTCTCGAGTTCGCTTTAACGACGACCATGGATGAAATTGATGAAATTGAGGAACAAAATCAAATTCCTTTAGAAATATTGGGAGCATCATGTGCGGTGCAGCGAGTGTTGATTAACTGCCGAAAATAACTCAAGAGCGATATCAAAAAGAATATGAAAATTTTGAAATGTGGCGTAAAAGCAAGAATGTAAAGGTGGTTAATGAAGATGTATTATTAGCCAATGCGAAATGAAAATCAGAGGTTTATTCTCCAAACTCGATGTGGACCAAGATTTCAATGTTGTTATTGTAAGCAGAATGATGTTTTGAAATAAATATTTGAACAAGTGATTTCTTAACGGCCGCCGGCCGTTATAAAATTATAACGGCCGCGGCCGTTAACACTGACTTTTCAATTGTCATTTGAATACCGTTAAATGAAAATAACAGTATGGGATTACGAAAAATATATAGAATCATGATTATCTATAACGATAGAACGTTTTATTTCGATTTTTTTACGTCCACATACATCAAACTAACTACTGAGGAGTTGAATACATTCTATCTTCACTTTTAATTTGTATCTGTAATTATTAGTTGATCAGTAACAGAAAATTCGTAGCGTACAGAAATAATTCCGCAGATTCGCGGAATCTGATATTAGAAAAGTTTTTCAGCAATTGAAATATTCAAATTTTGGATCGATTGGGCCGATACAAGGTGTAAATTAATAAACATATTGAAACAATGGTTAATAATAACAAATTACACATTTATTAAAAGAAATAACGCATGACGCACGTTTCGGTGGCAACTTCTTCAGATACTAATGGCAAACTAACTATGTTTTTCTGTTATATCGAAAACAAAAAATAAAGAGATAACAAATTGTGTAGAGGGGGTAAATACAAGGATAGCTACAAATAATTATTTGAATAAGAAAAACCAATTCTGAACTGTTAGTCAGGTAGTTCGGTAATTTTGAAAAGATTGAGAAGGGGACTTGAAGTATGATCGATTTGGCTATTCAAGAGGAGATCGGAATGCTTGTATTTATTTATCTGTAATGATTCTAAGAAATTAAGTTTAATTCCCTTACTTTCAGCATTTAATATTTTCAAATCGAAATCAAATATGTGATTTTCTTGGATTACATGGTTTGCATAATGTGACTCCGAATTTTGATTAACAAAGCTACGTTTGTGTTCTGAAATTCTAGTTTGAAAACTTTTTTTTTTTTTGAAAGTTTTACCAATGTAAAACTTATCACAATCAGCACATTTAATTTTTCAAACTCCTGATTTATTACCTTCATGAACTTTGGATTTATTATTTTTTATATGATAATTATATATTATAGTATTATATATATATATATATATATATATATATATATATATATATATATATATATATATATATATATATATATATATATATAAATTATAAAAATAATAAATCAGGAGTTTATAAAATTAATTGTGGCGATTGTGATAAGTTTTACATTGGTAGAACTTTCAGAAGTTTTCAAACTAGAATTTCAGAACACAAACGTAGCTTTGTTAATCAAAAGTAGGAGTCACATTATGAAAACCATTTAATCCAAGAAAATCACACATTCGATTTCGATATTAAAATATCAGATGGTGAAAGTAAGGGAATTAAACTTAATTTCTTAGAATCATTACAGATAAATAAATACAAGCATTCCGGTCTCCTATTGAATAGCCAAATCGATCATACTTCAAGCCCCCTTCTTAATCTTTTCAAAATTACCGAACTACCTGACTAGCAGTTCAGAATTGGTTTTTCCTATTCTAATAATTATTTGTAACCATCTTTCCATTTACCCCTTCTACACAATTTGTCATCTCTTAATTTCTTGTTTTCGATATAACAGAGAAACAGTTAGTTTGCCATTAGCATCTGAAGAAGGTGAAGTTCCACCGAAACGTGCGTCATGTGTTATTTCTTTTAATAAATTTGTAATTTATTATTATTAAACATTATCATAATATGAAATATTTGAGTCTATTTATATCCTTCACAGGCAGTTTTTCAAATTTGAGCAGATTGTATTAAGTTATATCTAATGAATAGTTTTGTTCAGGAAACTATCGCTGTCTATCTTTAAGGCTTTAAAGATATTCTATTAACAATATTTTATAACTAGGTATAAGAGAAATATCAACCGTCAAATTGGCCAGCCGACATATGTCGTCATCAATTTCCTGGAAGACTTCAATCTTCTCGGAGAGGATTAATTATATTTAGAATCGATGAGGCCGTTACTCGATGAAAATCAATTGAATCGGTGATTGTTGAAAGGGTACTAAGTCCATTTTTCATTGAAATTGTATTTGATATGGATTTCTATACCAAATTATATCCCCGACCGTTTGGTGTTGAAAGGAATTAAGTCCCATTCTAGGAAGCACTAATGATACGTACGTACAGAAAGTTGAAAGGTACTAAGTCGCGGACTTAGTTCCATTCAACTCTGAACAGGAGGTTGAAGATGAATAATTTGTCGTGTTTTTGCTTCATAAGTAGATACTTGTTTATCATTTGGTATGTTTGTAAGAATTATTGTTCGTTTCTATGTGTTATTTCTCCAATAAAGTATATTAGTTTAATCATAACTACTTAATTATGTTTTACTGATTGTTGAATGGAACTAAGTCCTTCCTTTAAAAAAATAATAAAAAATACAAAAATTGGAAATAATAATAATTTTTCTATAGATAAATGATTCCTCACCCATTTACTTTTATTACGCTGACTGCATGTATCGATGAAATGAAATAAATAACTTTTAAACATATTTTTTCAATTTACTCAAAACTTTCATTTTTGGACTTAGTATCCTTTCAACAATCACCGATTCAATTGTTAAGATGTTTGAGAAATAAAACTATGAGTTTAAAGATTTTCAGATATAATAAAACAACAACAGTTGCCCAACGCGTTTCGCTGACGCTACAGCTTCTTCAGGTGCGAATTTCAAACTAAAACTAAAATATCTAATGCAAGGTTCGCCAAGAAAAATTATAAATTTGTTAAATCCATTCTGGGATTCTGAGAACAAATTACCTTCATTCATTGAAAATGTTATGAAGGGGGGAGCTGTTAACCTCCAATTGGTTGTCAAGTAACTTCTGGGAATTTTTATGCCTATTAATTTCTAAAGTTTCCATAAGATTTAATTTTGAATCTTTTGTTCCGAGATGTAGAATTTCGAAGTCCGAATTGAAG
This sequence comes from Cynegetis impunctata, assembly GCA_030704885.1. NCBI lineage: Eukaryota > Metazoa > Arthropoda > Insecta > Coleoptera > Coccinellidae > Cynegetis > Cynegetis impunctata. Next base: position 593,036 of record JARQZK010002901.1, on the reverse strand, counting down.
TAATGTTTCTCTTTTATTAAATGTCTAGAATATATTGAATCTCCATTATATTTTACGTAACTTCGCCTGTGTTCAGTAATTTATTTTTTGAAATTTCATGTCTCCGTCCAACTTATATTTTATCGCAATTTCCGTATTTAAGTTTATAAACTGCCGATATACTGAACTTGTCTATTTTTGACTTGTTGTTTATTAGGGTAAGGGCACCGGTTTTGGCCACTTCAGCGAAACGTCATCTTCAGAGGCTTGTATTTCGTATTTAATAAATTATTATGTGTAAGGTAAGGTGGGGCAAGTGCGCTATACATTTTGTCGAGTTCGCCTTTAAACAGCTACATAAAATCTGCTTTTTATGATAGAGAGATTATTAGTTATGCAAAAGAAACTTGTACCTCTTCTGTATTGTTCTGTGTCATAGGATTCTGCGAAAAATCGAAATTTACATGTTTCATAAACGGAAAGAAAAAAAGGTCCCTAGTATGCACTTCCCCCATGAAATGGGGTAAGTGCATAACCCAGCCTTCGAAACGTTACAAAGACTAATTAGTGCACGACGGGGCAAGTGCCAGATAGTTCGATTCCTGATGTTTGAATGGTTTTTGAATTTTTGAAAATCGGATCATAACTCTCTGAGATACAGAGTTTGACAGCTTGTCGATCAGAAATTTACTGGGTGGTTAGAAAAAAATCAATTTAAAAAAGTGATAAACGTTATATATTTATTTCCATTGAAAAACTCAAACATTATACTATGAAAATTGAACAAAATCGCAAGACTTTTCATCACAAAAGGGTATCAGAATTATGTAAAAAATTCAAAATTCTACAATATACAACAATAAAAACAAATTCATCACTAAATGTTGTAACTAGGTAAATCAATATTAAAAATAGCTTCCCCTCGCCAACCAACTTTTGGTGATATCATTGGCTCATCCTTATCAAATTCAATGATTTCTCCCACGTAATGCTCGATCGTTTTCTTGCCCAAAAATTGAACGATGACCCAGTCACCAACAGCCATGTCATTAACTTTTTTAAAGTCTGTAGCATCTTCTCTCTGCTCTTTCTTCTTCTTCCATTTTTCTTAAGTAAGAATCGTAAGGGGGCAAGTGCGCAGCATCCTGCACTTGTCCCACTGTTGACTAGCGCACTTGCCCCGACACCTCAATTTTTTGAGGTAAGTGCAGAGTACCGCCTAACTCAGGTGAAATGAAGAAATCTAATTCAATTCAAGTTTTATTCTAGAACTACAATATTAAAAGTATGTACTTAGTATGAGAAATATGCAAAAAATTGTAAAATGTGATGGATCAACTGAGATGACCTTGACTCCTTCCAACTTGACACACGAGACTAAACCACATGGTCACTTTGAAACCGCGCCAATACTGAAGCGCACTGCCCTGGAGCGTCTCTAGCTACAAAGTTTTTATGATTATAAAGTTTGCAACAGAACCTACAGATGATAGCTCTCTGAGTCAAGCTTAACAGGACAAAAGAGGGCTACTATGCACTTACCCCGAAAACGCACTTGCCCCACCTTACCATATACTCTTTGCTTAGCGGGATAGCTATATATTTATAGATTTAAACTCTTTAGTTACAATGAGAAAGAAACTCAGGCTCACGTGTGTCTAACCAAATTTAATGCCGATTTACAAGATCCGCCGGCTTTGGCCAGCTGAGAGATGGTTTTGACCATTGAATTATGCAGTTTTTGCCATAACAAATTATACACAGAATTTAGATAAAAATGTTTATTAAAAAATTAGAACAAAACTTGAAACTATTAGTAATTTTAGAAACATAGAGTAGGTATTGTTATATTATCAGGAACACATGTAAATATCAAGAGAATAATACAACCATATAGGTGACGAACATTTTTGAAAATAACTACTTAGTAGTTCAGGAACTAAAATCTTTGTACTTGTTTATTTCTGGTACGATAAAAACTCCTGTATTATTTTTTTGTTTTGGTTGGCATGTATACTCTAGGATATCGTCTTCGTGATAAGTTAGTTCGTTTTAGTGGCCATTTCCAGTCAGCACCACTTTTAGTCATTGATGATATAACAATATTTTCGTCATCTAGTTTCTTCAGGATAGAAAAAATTGTCATTTGCTGTCTTTATTTACGGGAAATCCCGCTTTCGCACAATTTTTCAGCCACTCACACAACCGCTCTTCTAGGTCGCACCCTAGTAGATAATCTGGTCCCCGTTTTCCTATACCTTTAGGGGCTCGTCCGGCCAATTTATGCCTTAGAGTGATCCTTGGGATATTATAGGATTTACTGGCAGTTGCCACAGGCATTCCATATTCTCTCACTGCCTTCACAGCGTTTTTAAGTTACTCTTTATCGTATTTATTCATATCCTATACCTAAAAAAAGTACCTAGGTCAGTGAAACCACGATATGAAACGCAAATGGCCAAAACTGTTTAAAAGAGTTAGGTATTTGGCCACACAATTATCATTTTTAATGAATTGAGTTTTGGCCAGGCTTAAAATTAGCAAAAACGTGATATAACCTAGCTTTTTTATGGATTTTCTGTTACTCTTTATTGACTTTAAGCCTATATTTATGATATAAAATAGTACGTGTCAGTATAACTTAATTATTTAACTAAAAAAACGCTAATACATACCAATGCTGTTTAGGACAGAAGTACTTAGATAGTGGCGAATTGGAGATGTTTCAGCACTGCCTTATACTCACTTGCGTTTAACTTAAATGTGAACAACTTTTGTTGCAAAATAACGGTTAGTTATGATACGCTATAAACGCCGGGCAATATATTATGCCGCTTCTGCCATGTTGATTGGTAAAAAGTCTTAGTAATTGCGAAAAAGTGTGAAAGTGGCCAAAACCGAGGGGGTGGCCAATATGTATTTTCGTAGACTATTTCTTGTTCTGAATGCTAATTTGAAATCTTGAAAGTTTGTTCTTAGAATCTCAGAATGGATTTTCCAAAAGTTATAATTGTACTTTGCAAACCGTGTATTAGAAATTTTAGTTTTTGTTTGAAATTCGCACCTGAAGAAGCTGTAGTGTCAGCGAAACGCGTTGTGCAACTGTTGTTGTTTTATTATATATGAAAACCGTTAAACTGAGAGTTTTATTTCTCAAACAGATTAATTATATGAGTCGGTTTATTTTCCCGTAAATCGTTAAATGAAACAAGAACTTGATTAGGTACCGTTTAACTATATATTGAACAAAATTCTTGGTTATGGTAAACTACCCATATAATTTGATATTATTTCGCCATGTGGTTCACTTCAATTATCAATATTTTTTATATTTTTTCGCATATAACTTACTATATTTCTGCAGCCTTGAATAGACATTCGTCGTCCAGCACCATTTTATAAGATTTTCCAATGTTATCGTTACCTGCAGTTTTTGCGGTTCATTGCCAATCACGCTGGTAGGACTATATTTGAAATCAGCTGCCAAATTTGAGTTCATAAAATAATGGTTGAGATACTATGAAGATCTTTCTTCACAGGCATAGTGACTATAAGGCTGAAGGCTCTACAGATTAAACCTTAATATTCATGGGATAACGATTGATATCACGCAAAATAATTATAAACAAATCATAAAGTGAACAAGGAAAATTCTTCAATAATTAAAAAAATAACCAGGGAGCTGGTTATATGGATTCTCCAACGAGAATTCTACAATCACAATCCAACAGTGAATTTTAGTAATCGTCAAGTCGCCCCGATTCAAAATATGCATATAGCAGTTTCGATCTTATTAGAGCTCATCAGTGCAGTTTATTTGACTCCGGGTAAATTAACGAATTTCTATCTGTTTCACAATATGAATCGTAACTAAGCTACTATATGGATAACAACCCAGAGCGCCCTCCACCAAGGATATTGGAAACCAACAATTCATCGCTTAGATCGAAAATTCAGAATGCCGTTAGGAGAATACATAACTTCCTGACATGAAATGTGACTCTGGACATTCTCACGAGAGTGCGCTCTTAAAGTTCTTGTTGCGATTCACGCAAATATTCATCAATTCATGAATTTTCTTTGTTAACTTTATGAAGAATATTAAATTGACAATAGTCAACTTGTATATTTTTCATGATTGGATTATAAATAAATCATTAAAGAAATTATAGAGATATCAAATACTTTTAATTAAAGAATCAGACATCTTTATAGCCGAAATAATATTAATTACTTGAAAATCTTTAGCAATCTCAATTTTTTTTTGTACGTTAATTTAATTTCGACAGCCGCTACTTGATATGAAGCTATAGCAATTTAAAACGAAATATAAGTGGACACTTGTTTTTTGGAGAAATTAACAGAAAATATTATATTCTGCATTTCATGTGAACTCTTGCAAATAAATATTTTTTGCATATCCAAGCCAGGATTCATTATTCTTCACTATAGGGAAAACATAATAAGCGATACGCCCCCTACCGGTGTCGAATATTACTAGAGCATGGGAGATAGATTGCTTTGTTTACATCTGTTTACGTGTATTTTATATGAGAAGTTGTTGAGTTTTAATTGTATTTTGGATCGTTCACAAACGTTCAGAAGTGATGAATCACTTTTGTTGTGTATTCTATTGTTCATATTGGGCAAAAAAAAACCGAATATAGCTTACATACCTTTCCGAAAGCTGGACAATTCAAAGTTGCATTCCAAACAAAGTTGGGAAACAAGGAAATGATGGACAGAAGAAAGGTGTGGATTCATAACTTGAAGATTGAAAAAAAATGTCTGAACATAAGAGAGTTGTTCTTTATAGTTTACTGAGAATAATTATTTTCCCTGCAGAAAGTTTGCGGATTTTTCCATATAGAATTATACCAACTAATGATGTATAATTTTCAGCTAACCGAAAACGTAGAGTTTTTGAAGTCCAATGCTATTCCAACGAAAAATCTTCCACTTTTATCGGAATCTGAACCTGGATCATCATCCAGAGATTCTAGATTATTGTATTTTCTTTCATGTAATAACCAGAGATACTTTTAAAATAATAATAACAAATGATGTTTATTTGCACAACCAAAATAACAGTTTATCATAACATCAATAATATGAAATAAATCTGGACTCTATAGCTAGGTAAAAACTAAAATATGCAATTATATAATCAGGAAAACAGAGATTCTATCAGAAAAACCAGACCCTCAAAAGTCCACCGTACTTTTAGGATAGCTGTTATACTTCAGGAAAATTCAAAAAATATAATAACTTATTACGTTCAAACCATTCAAACAGGGTATTTATATTAATTCTTCTTTTATTTCATGTTGTTTCTTTCAGTTTAGCTGGTAAGTACTTAGTTTTGTCCATTATACTCAAAAATTCTTCAGTTCGTAATGAAAGTAGACATGTCAGAGATGTTTTCTTGAAACTTTTGAAAGTTTTTTTTATTTTTCAAATAAATAGGTGTTCTATCATACAGCCTTTTCATGAGGTATACATAGTTCCTTCAACCAATTAATTTATTCGTCCTCTACTTTATTTTATTATTGATTTTCATGTTCAATGATAAAAACTCAGTGTAAATTTCAACTTGATGTAGGTAGGTTATCTACTGTTGAACAGAGATAAAATTGTCCTCAATCCAAACACAGATTGTGACAACTACCGACGAACATTCTGCTGATGAAGATGGAAACTCCATTGAAACGTCCAATGAATTTTAATTTTAAAATGTAATGTTTGAAATAAACCTGTTATACCAATAATTGATATCTCTTAGAATGTATATATATATATATATATATATATATATATATATATATATATATATATATATATATATATATATATATATATATATATATATATCTATATATATACAGGGTGATTCATTAATATGTGTAAATATTTCAACGGGAAATTTTTGAGCTCAAAATATGAAGATCTAAACCAATTTGCTCATTCAAAATATTTCTTCTTACTGATATACAGGGTGTTTTATTCAGATTATTAAAAATTAATTTTGTTCATTACTTTAATGCTGCTTGATATTTCTTTATGATATTTGGCAGTAAGTTAAAGTAATTTGGGACACATCTAATAATAGTAAAGAAGACATGAAAGTACATAAAAATCGAAAGAATTGTGCAGCCATATATTCAGCGTTAAATATCTCGAAAAATAGTGGCTCTAAAGTTACGAAAAAAGAGTGCCTTAAATACAGAAAGAATATTACAGAACCGAAAAATTATACTAAAATGAGAATTCTGCCAGTGGCGTAGAATTTAGGAAACGAGAAATCTTCCCGTGTCCCTGCCGTACGTCACTGGTGATAGCGAGAAAGTCTTCTTTACTATTATTTGATGTGTCCCAAACTACTTCAGCTTACTGCCAAATACCATAAAGAAATGTCAAGCAGCATTAAAGTAATGAACAAAATTGATTTTTAATAATCTAAATAAAACACCCTGTAAATCAGTGAGGAGGAATATTTTGTATAAGCAAATTGGGTTAGATCTTCATATTTTGAGATCAAAATTTTCTCGTTAAAATATTTACACATATTAATGAATCACCCTGTATATATATCTGGAAATACGTGTTATTGTGTAATCCTTGTATATGTATAATATACAGATATCAATTTTAAAGCAAAGTAATTTCAGCATAACAATGACATGTTATTTTATACTTAATGTAAATTGACTTATTTTATAATTAATATGAATTGACATAAGCCAGGCGATAACACATGCAGACGGTACAATGTCTCCTTGAAGGCTAACACCAATGTCATTCATTTTGACTGTCTTCAGGCCGGCATTCGGTGGACGGCAAAACTCCTTGATCCCAATGCAACCAGCTTTGCCAATTACATGGGATAATGATGAGACATTCAGGCGAAGAATATCTTGATCACGGAGTTTCGATGGATTACAGCCATTATTCCTCCCAATGCATGGAACGTAGCATGTCCATCCAGTGTATTGACGTTGAAGTCCTCGTTATCAAATATAAATTGGCTCAACGGGTTGACTGAGACGTCAACTATTGCTTCCTTCGTTTGCATAACATACGATCCTTCAAGCCTTAAAGCTTCGTCATAGCACAAGACACACTTATTCCATGACTCCAATGAACCCCGTTTGTTTGTCAGAATGAGCATGTGCAACAGCAGAAGTAGAGTCTCCGGGACGACATGGTGGGCACTAGCATAAAAATTGTCAATCGGAGGGTAGGAATCAGTGTTGAATATTTTGGAGCGGATATCCTGTAAAATGATTTTCCCAGCCGTTTTCGAGAGCGTTCCTCTTGCGGGTCAGACATCTTTTCATTCGAGTACCAGTTGTCAGATAGGATTTTGCTGCCAACATTCTTGAAACAGTAAACACTCCCTCTGTTGGATAACTGAGAAATCATAATGTCATCTCCATACTTCTCCTCCAGACGCTTCTCCCCTGTTTTTATGTGGGGACGGGAATCTTCAGGAATCAGATCCATAAGCTGTCCAAAAGAAAATTGGCAATCTCCCCGTTTTCCTCGAGATAATTGTACATAATTTTCATAACTTGGTCAGTGTCGATTGTGGTTCTTCCCCTCTTCTCAAGAGTCTTAGGTAATTTGTAGAAATTTTCGATGCACTTTCGGTGGTATTCTGCATTTACCGCAACCAAATCTGTGTTCATACCCTCCAAAATGCCAACACGATCTCTTACTGTATTCCTCCACTAATCACCACGCTGCCTTGCGTACGATAGAATCGTACCTGCCATCTCAGGTAGAGTCACTTTGACCATAGCATTGCGCCTTTCGATTGGCAATTTATTCTGCCTTTGTCTGTACTCTTCAGTAACCGACTCTTCGCAAAAGAAACACTTGTTGTTGAAATCAAATAATAATGCAGCCTTACTTGAGCGAGTCGGCTAGGGCTGAGGTGTAGGAGTTTGACTTTCACGACGCAAATGTGCCAATATCCTTTTCTCGTGGATGTTTTTTTTTTGGCAACCAAGGTGAATAGAAATTTCTTCCACTATTTCCAGCAAACGTTGGTGTTCCTGCTCTTTGCGTTTAACAGCAGAAGCAAGAAGCATAGCAACTCCTCTCTTCTTCACCACAGACACATCCTCACCTTTTAAAGGTTTTTCACAAATAAAACACCGCCTGATGTTGAAGCAAATGCCATATCAGATTATTAGTTGTCGCTCTACACTCAATAACAGCCCAAAGAAAAATACACACTCGAAAATCACTGAATTTACTTACACAGTTGAGTAAGTTCTTCGGGCTGTTAACTAAAATAGAATACAGTTTATGATAGTTTAATTGTTTGAGATAAATTCAGTTCCATCACTCATCAATATCGACATGTAAGAACACGGGGGGTGAAGGGGGTGGGGGTTTAGCTCTGTGGCACTGACCCCCTCCTGTGTTCTTGCATGTCGATATTGATGATTTATTACCATAATTACCATAGAACTGATGGTAATCGGTAGTTAGTTGGCTAAAAACGAAGGTTTTGGCAAATTTTTGCAATTTTGAGAAAATATCTCCAACTTTGATCGGCTGTATCTCGGTTTTTATTAGGTTTAGGAAAGAAGTTTATAGATACAGAATTGTAGCAAATTTACTGCTCTACAACTTTGAATATAAATGTTTTGGGCGGAAACCGCTTAGTTTAGAAGATATGAGCAAAAAATCTAAAAAAGTCCGAAAATTTTGAGGTTTTTCGGCCCTCCCAAAGTTAGCACAGGGTCCTCGAGTAAGAAAACTTGGCAGAGTCATCCCACAGCATCCCCGAACAAACTGTAGAAGTTTCATTAAGTTCAGATTTTTTCCAGCAGACCCTACTTTTTTTGCTGTCTACTGGACTAAGAGTCTCAAACAATACATATTTTGCACTTCAATGCGCTTGGAAAAATTGTATATTACCCAACGTACTTGATTATTTGAACCATTGAAGAGGCGTTTGTCGCAATTCTATCTCATTTGTTGAAACAGAAAAGATGAGCATACATAAAAAGTATAGTTCAATCTCTTCTCACCACTCAATATTAGAGATAAATGATTAGTTAATATATAGAACTGATGGTAATCGGTAGTTAGTTGGCTAAAAACGAAGGTTTTGGCAAATTTTTGCAATTTTGAGAAAATATCTCCAACTTTGATCGGCTGTATCTCGGTTTTTATTAGGTCTAGGAAAGAAATTTATAGATACAGAATTGTAGCAAATTTACTGCTCTACAACTTTGAATATAAATGTTTTGGGCGGAAACCGCTTAGTTTAGAAGATATGAGCAAAAAATCTAAAAAAGTCCGAAAATTTTGAGGTTTTTCGGCCCTCCCAAAGTTAGCACAGGGTCCTCGAGTAAGAAAACTTGGCAGAGTCATCCCACAGCATCCCCGAACAAACTGTAGAAGTTTCATTAAGTTCAGATTTTTTCCAGCAGACCCTACTTTTTTTGCTGTCTACTGGACTAAGAGTCTCAAACAATACATATTTTGCACTTCAATGCGCTTGGAAAAATTGTATATTACCCAACGTACTTGATTATTTGAACCATTGAAGAGGCGTTTGTCGCAATTCTATCTCATTTGTTGAAACAGAAAAGATGAGCATACATAAAAAGTATAGTTCAATCTCTTCTCACCACTCAATATTAGAGATAAATGATTAGTTAATATATAGAACTGATGGTAATCGGTAGTTAGTTGGCTAAAAACGAAGGTTTTGGCAAATTTTTGCAATTTTGAGAAAATATCTCCAACTTTGATCGGCTCTATCTCGGTTTTTATTAGGTTTAGGAAAGAAGTTTATAGATACAGAATTGTAGCAAATTTACTGCTCTACAACTTTGAATATAAATGTTTTGGGCGGAAACCGCTTAGTTTAGAAGATATGAGCAAAAAATCTAAAAAAGTCCGAAAATTTTGAGGTTTTTCGGCCCTCCCAAAGTTAGCACAGGGTCCTCGAGTAAGAAAACTTGGCAGAGTCATCCCACAGCATCCCCGAACAAACTGTAGAAGTTTCATTAAGTTCAGATTTTTTCCAGCAGACCCTACCTTTTTTGCTGTCTACTGTACTAAGAGTCTGAAACAATACATATTTTGCACTTCAATGCGCTTAGAAAAATTGTATATTACCCAACGTACTTGATTATTTGAACCATTGAAGAGGCGTTTGTCGCAATTCTATCTCATTTGTTTAAACAGAAAAGATGAGCATACATAAAAAGTATAGTTCAATCTCTTCTCACCACTCAATATTAGAGATAAATGATTAGTTAATATTTTTCATTGAGAACATAATAAGTCCAGTATGTACCTATTTTTTTTGGAGTATCATAAATTTCAGTTACTTTACTGTGTGTCTGTGTGTGTGAATTGGTGTAAGTATAATCCAAAGAATAAAATCGCTGCTCTGTACGCGTACCTATTCCTTTCAGTAATCTAGCGTATCTAGATTTTTGTATCAAAATTTGACCCAAAGTTTCTTTCTGATGAATGATTCATTTGTTATTTTCGAATATTCTTCTACAGACGCTAATGCTCGTAATAAAATAACGATATTTACTGCCACTAAAAAATAATTGAGCCTAAGTTGTTTTCGATTCACCATGACATGAAGGTTTATTGATTTTGAATTTATAGTTTGTAATTAATATGGATAAAAATACAACTTCTTGTTCTAGATATGAAAATAGGATTCTTAAAATATATTCCATAGCATGAATAAGAGAATATGTATTTTTTGATTCAATATATTCTATACATATATATATATATATATATATATATATATATATATATATATATATATATATATATATATATATATATATATATATATATATATATATATATATATATATATATATATATATATATATATATATATATATTTATATATATATATATATATATATATATATATATATATATATATAAATATATATATATATATATATATATATATATATATATATATATATATATATATATAATATAATATATAATTTTTTGATAATTATTAGCAATAATAGACCTGTCTGTTGATATTGGACTAAATAGCACGCAATTAATAACTGAAGACGGCCACACTCGTAATAAAAAATGTTTGAAAAGAGATGAACAGTACCCTATTCTTTGTCTTTTCAAAATCAGAATAATTTGAACCTATTTCGAACATTACGTGGGTAAAGGTTTCTGTGGTTTCCCTTTACTTACCATCTAATAATAACAGATTTGAATGTTAATATTGGACTGAATAGCACGTAATAAATAACAGAGAACGGCCACAGCCGAAAAATTTTGATGAAACATAGTAGTATTTTTTAACTATTCAAATTTTTTCATATCAATAAATGTCAAAGAAATTTCAATTTTTCAAAAGTTTTGAAAAAGCCACGAATGTCGTGACGAAACGTCAACTTTTTAATAGAATCGAGTTTCTTGAGATTCACCAAGCCTGTTATTTTTAATAATTATAAAAAAATCGAAAATAGTTCACAGGCAACAACAAGTCAAATATATATATATATAATATATATATATATATATATATATATATATATATATATATATATATATATATATATATATATATATATATATATTAGGTAATTTTAAAGGTCATAAACCCGCATACGGAAGCAGCTATTTACACGTGTTTCGGACTTTTTGGTCCTCATCAGAACAGCGTAGCCAAGTTATGGTTGGACAAACTTGGAGATGGAGAAACAAAACAATCGAAATCCTTCGTTGCAAAAGATCATCGCACATTTGCAGCTAATAGCTCGAACACTCCTGTTTGGGAGCAAGATCTTCACATAAGCCACGGAGGCAATTAATGTCTTCTACCGGACCTCGGACCAAGTAAATCTTAAGCTACAATAAGGCTTAAGCGGGGAATAATCAAGATATCAGGTAATTTTAAAGGTCATAAACCCGCATACGGAATACGAGCATGACCTTTAAAATTACCTAATATCTTGATTATTCCCCGCTTAAGCCTTATTGCATCTTAAGATTTACTTGGTCCGAGGTCCGGTAGAAGACATAAATTGCCTCCGTGGCTTATGTTAAGATCTTGCTCCCAAACAGGAGTGTTCGAGCTGTTAGCTGCAAATGTGCGAAGATCTTTTACAACGAAGGATTTCGATTGTTTTGTTTCTCCATCTCCAAGTTTGTCCAACCATAACTTGGCTACGCTGTTCTGATGAGGACCAAAAAGTCCGAAACACGTCTAAACAGCTGCTTCCGTATGCGGGTTTATGACCTTTAAAATTACCTAATATCTTGATTATTCCCCGCTTAAGCCTTATTGTATGTATATATATATATATATATATATATATATATATACATATACATTTATATTATATATATATAAATATTATATACCTATATATATATATATATATATATATATATATCTACATATGTATACATAAATATATATATATATATATATATATATATATATATATATATATATATATATATATATATATATATATATATATATATATATCTATATATGTATACATAATATATATATATATATATATATATATATATATATATATATATATATATATATATATATATATATATATATATATAAAGTAAGCCGCTAATGTGTGATTGTCTTCCGTAGAAGGCGAATTCGTTTATTGTTGCTATTTTTCTACTGCAAGCTTTCCATCCCATACTTGGCTACGCCGTTCTGATGGTTACCTATTCACACTATATCAACATATCTATAGTAAACACCCTATCCATTTTCCTGTGTAAAAGAACACTTATTGAGGAGCTCAGCTTTATTTTCATAGTAAGACAGTGTTTTAATATTGGAGGCCAACGAGTTTTAAATCTTTGGACCACTACAACTAATATATATAAAAAGGAAGCCGCAAAACTGTAATTGTCTTCCGTAGAAGGCGAATTCGTTTATTGTTGCTATTTTTCTACTGCAAGCTTTCCATCCCATCATTCCCAACACAGTACAGCACTGAAATTCATATAGGGCGTCAGCAAATGTCCCTGCGACACATTCCTGGTCTGAACTTCGTTATGCACATAGTGCTTATAATGAGACTTCAATATCCTGTATCTTTTCTGCAGATCTAATGTAGGTATATTTAAACAACATTGAGGAGTTGACTTTCCTCGAACAATAGCGTAGTCAAGTATCTACTACTTGTAGAAAACATATTCTTTATGACACGCTTTTGTACAACATTTAACGGCGCAAAGACAGATTTACATGCATTCCCCCAAACCACGATACCATAACCTAGAATTGATTCTACCAGTGTATGATAAATCATATTCAAGGTGCTCAGAATTACTATGTAACTTATCTCCACAAACTTATATACTAACATTCTGACGTTATTTACAACATACTACATGTGTTCTATTCATGTTAAACACTCATCGATAAATAAACCCAAATATTTGATATATGTCACTCGTTCTATATCACGACATACATAAAGTTATTTAAATATATATATATATATATATATTTATATATATATATATATATATATATATATATATATATATATATATATATATATATATATATATATATGTAAGAATTATTCGTGTTAAACGGAAAACACGCCCGTGGTTATAAAATTAAATGAACTAGGACATTTATTTGAAACTAATCGAACAAACCTCCTAGCGGAGCTGGTTATAAGAGTTCAACGAAGCATCGAAATACCCACATCTACCCTAGACGGTAATTGTTAGAAATGTTAATTTGTTTATCACAATCGATGGAAACTGATAGACAGACTGTTTCGGTATCATCCATCCATTGAAAGAGATCGCCAAACCAACATTTCAAACGGTCATATATTTTCCTTCTAGTAACTTCATGGCATATAAATATGACACAGCGCCACTAGTCAGAAACAATTGAACCACATCTTTCAGACAGACGAAAACATTTCGGCAACGAGAACTCGTACGTCCGGAACACCCGAAGGTGGCTACTATATCAGCCAGGGTAAAGTTGACACATCAATTTGATGTGATTCAACATTTACACACCGCAAGCAGCAATCGTTCCGAATTTTATTGCAATGGCAAATGAATATAAGTGAGAATTATTCGGTGTGTAAATGTTGAATCACATCGAACTGATGTGTCAACGTTACCCTGGCAGATATAGTAGCCACCTTTCGGGTGTTCCGGACGTACGAGTTCTCGTTGCCGAAATGTTTTCGTCTGTCTAAAAGATGTGGTTCAATTGTTTCCGACTGGTGGCGCTGTGTCATATTTATATGCCATTAAGTTGCTAGAAGGAGAATATAAGACCGTTAGAAATGTTGGTTTGGTTATCACTTTCGATGAATGGATGATACTGATGAACCCCAATAAGGGCGAAACATTATGTCTATCAATTTCCATCGATTGTGGTAAACAAATTAACATTTCTATGAATTGCCGTCTAGGGCAGATGTGGATATTTCGATGCTTCGCGAACTCTTATAACCAGCTCCGCTACGATATTTGTTTGATTAGTTTCAAATAAATATCCTAGTTCACTTCATTTTATATATTAATATATATATATATATATATATATATATATATATATATATATATATATATATATATTAATATATATATATATATATATATATATATATATATATATATATATATATATATATATATATATATATATATATATATAAATATATATATATATATATATATATATATATATATATATATATAGACTGGGTTAATTTATTATTAGGGTTCCATACAGTTAAATATCGTGGTATTCACTTTATTGATTTCAAAATTTAGAGTGAAGTCCCTCAAATTCGGCTACGGTTAATCATTTATATATCATTAATAATCAATATATAAATGATTAACCGTAGCCGAATTTGAGGGACTTCACTCTAAATTTTGAAGTCAATAAAGTGAATACCACGATATTTAACTATATGGAACTCTAATAATAAATTAACCCAGTTTATTGAAACATTTCCTTACGACGTGCAAGTTTTGAAGTTACTTGTTACTAATATAACTTTTTCTCCAACCATCAAAAAATGTTGACATTTTTGTACTATTTTCAGGTGCAAAAGCCATCAATTCCCTTATAGTACAAAAATTTGCTCGTTGCTTAGCAACAGTTTTAATCCTAGGATTAAAAACGCTACTTTTAATCCTAGGACTAAAAGTAATTGCATTTGAGCTCTCTAATTGAAAGTTGAAGAAAAAAACATTGTCTCTTACAAACTTTGTAAAACAAAGTAATTGAGCAACTATATATAGGTATTTATTTGTTATTTATATTGATATTGAATGTACAATTGGAACAATTATTCCCAAAATTGAAAGCACCACTGAAATTATCACTAAAAATTTTCGAACAATTCAAAAGATTTTCATTAATGTTAGAACAACTCAAAATATTTTCCGTAACTGTTGATGAAACATTCGAGGAAATATCTGAACAGGTACTTGTACCTACTTTGTCAGGTTGCAATATTTTTCTGGCAGTATTCTCTTTGTTGATACGTGATTCTTCAATACATCCTTCTGCTACCGTACTCGATTTCCAACCTCCATGTCTGTTAAGACAAGTGAGGTCACCGCCACCATCAATAAGAAGTGTAGCAGATGTTCTTCTTAGCGAATGTCCAGTATACTCCTTCCAATTTTCTAACTTCTAAAATTTTGCAATTTCTTGCGGCACGGAACTAATTTTGTGAATACCAACAACCATTCTTTGACACTTCCCATTAACATACTTCAAAAATAAACGACGTTCCTGTATATTTGATGGCCGTAGTTCAACATATTTTCGAAATAAACGCAAATAATTATCGCCTATAATGGTAAACAAACGAGGTTTCTTGTTTTTTGTCTGCAAAATTTTTACGACCAGGACCGATTCCATATCTTCAATGTCATCAATTTTCAAATGAACTAGTTCGTCACAACGCATAGCACCTCCAATTCCTAATACTAGAACAACCTTCTTCATCAAATATACATTATCAGGTGCCATATCCAGGAACCGATCCACTTACTCCTTTGTAAAAACCCTAGACTTTTTAGGTATATATCCATCACTTTGCCTTTTTAACAATGCTCGTAATTTTGAATATTTACTAATATCCACGCCATTTTTGATATCCAGTGTGGATCGCAACATTGAATACTGTGACTACCGACTTGCTGTCGCTGTTATAATTAATAGGTGTTCAAATTTATTACCAAATTATTAACGATTTTTGAATAAAACTAAAGTTATTTTAATTTTGACTTGATTGGAGAAAAAATAGTATATATCATACGGACTAAAAGTGCCTATTTTTACTCGCAATTTTGCATTCGCTCGGCTGCGCTGCGCTCTGCCTCGCAACTGCAAATATTGTTCGTAAAAAAAATATGCACTTTTAATCCTTATAATATAATATACTATTATTAGGAGACTGCAATATAAATATTTTTTTTTACTCGTATTTTATTCTATAAAATACATACTATTGCAGTGTATCGAAGGAAAGCAGTCAGGTACTTCTTCTATAACTTACACTACTAATGCAATTGATTGATCATAATATAGCGATCCAAAGTACAAAAAGTGTATTGTTCTTTCTGAAGCTATTTTATCTTGGAAAGAAAGGTGATATAGGTAATCATTCTTCCAAGTCGTTTCTTATCACAACAAACTACATAAATATCTCGCCGAAATTTACTAGATGTCGCCACTCCGAAGGAATAAATGTCTCCCTCGTGCCAGATTTATAGGAAATATAGCTCAGAAAAATTCAGCTTACACGATTTGTGTAATATTATAGCGAATGATATCGAATCCACCATATATAATATTTATTGTCCATTTGTTTCAAAGTTCTGCACTGAATACATGTTGGGTTGTTTGTAACAGTACCTACGCTCATGCGTACGTGATTTAATGGCTTGTTTATTAAGCAAGATAACGTATACACATGCGGAGAGACGCCCGATATTACTTTGGTAATATTCTCGAAAGAACGACTTCTGCATTGTGTATTAATAGAATTTTCTCAGTAGCGCAGCTACGAAGGATGTCGCAAAATTATGAAAATAATGAGTTATTATTTGGTTCTAGTTTATAAAACGATTTGAGATAGGATTAGATTATTTTTTGAGCTTAGATACAAAATATAACTAAGATATAATGAAAACTATCATAAAATTAATAGGAACATACGATCTATCGTATTTTTCCATTACTTTTTTTACATGCAAACTTCTAACCATTTGAGTCAATTCGGAGGTGATGAAGAGATGCACAATGCTTGGTAATCTGCCTGAAATTTCTATATCCAAATTTCAGGGATAGATGAAACATTTGAAGCCTTTAAATAGAACCTCCGGCAACATCTCAGAGATTTGAATCATAAAGGTTTTCCAATTATAGCCTACAGTTCCGCGGTCAGTTATGTCCACCTTAGACGGACAGTTTTATACGGTCAATTTGGTTGAATTTTCTTCAATTGAGTTAAAAGCGTAGCTCAAAATTCTTCCTTTCATGCTATTCACAATTAGAGCTTTTTGAATTGCTCGACAAGAAGTAAAATGCGAGAACAGCAGAGCTCCCTCACCATATCCTATTTTTTCCTTAGTCAATCTGGAACGGTGGAAGAGGTATACACAACTCGAGTATCTGAAAAACTAATGAAATTTCTACATAAAAGTTATGGCGGTGAGAAAAAATATTTCAAACTCCATAAACTGAACCGAATTCACAAACAATTTTCAGCTTTCTAACTGAATTTGGAGTAACTATAGAGATGTGCAAATCTCGAAAACCCTCAAAACATTTCAAGATAAAAATTGCGGAGTTGAACAAAATTAATTGAAACCCCCTCCTAACATTTTCCTAACATCAATTGAATAGACGTATGCAACTCTCAGCGCAGCTTTGAAGCTGCGCAAAACATTGAACCCCACGAAAAACATGAAATATCTACTAACGGTGGAGATCAGAGAAAATAGTTTATATTGCGCAAAAGCACTTCTTCAGCATCAGCATCAATATTTTTTGCCACAGGTGTATAAATTTTCCACTCGTCGTGTACTTGTTTGCAAAACTTTAAGATTCCAAAATTTTCGAATGAAGTTTTGAACGTTTTGTTCTGCCTCTAGAACAATCCCAGGTAATATATATCAGCTCATGTGGTCAGATGAGGTCGATTGGAGAAGCCAATAAGTGAAAGATATATATATATATATATATATATATATATATATATATATATATATATATATATATATATATATATATATATATATATATATTTAAAGAACAAAGTTAGTAGGATTTTTGGTTCAGTTAAACAATCTTACGATTCTACATATTTCTATTTTCATTAACGTTTCGGTCTGTTACTTTGACCTTTATCAAAATGATTGCATCAATATGTTACTATTACTAAAATAAAAAGACTCATAATAAATTATCGTAAATATCAAAACAGGCTTAACTCACCAGAATTAAAAACTTTTCACATAAATCACAGAAATACATTAACAATTTATGAATACTACGCAAAAAAAAACTCGACAATGATCCACAGTAAAAAAATTTCGTCTACATAGACACGTCAGCCTTCGCTTTTAGTTAGAAAGTGAAACACCTGTTTTAATTTCAGTTGTTCCTCCCTGTTTATCATTTGCTCAAGAAGTTGTTATATATTTTGCTAAGGCTCTTGATATCTGTTTGGTCATTAATGGCATCCGGGGTTTGTTTTATAAAAATCATCTCATGAAACTCACGTTTTCTTTTATGGTATTCTGATTTCAAAATTTTTGTGGAGGAGAAATCAAATTGATGTTTTAATGTTTGTTCGTGTTTTTTCAAGGCGGTGATGTTCTTCCGATCATATTTATGTTCATTCAGTCTGTTTTTCAAATGCTGGCTAGTCTGACCAATATATACACCCGAGCAGTCAAGGCATGGTATCTGATATATGGTGTGCGTTTTACTATTATCTGGTATTCTGCTTTTCAATTTGATGCCATTAATGACAAAACAGATATCAAGAGCCTTAGCAAAATATATAACAACATCTTGAGCAAATGATAAACAGGGAGGAACAACTGAAATTAAAACAGGTGTTTCACTTTCTAACTAAAAGCGAAGGCTGACGTGTCTATGTAGACGAAAATTTTTTAAAATTTGTTACTGTGGATCATTGTCGTGTTTTTTTTTGCGTAGTATTTATAAATTGTTAATGTATTTCTGTGATTTATGTGAAAAGTTTGTAATTCTGGTGAGTTAAGTCTGTTTTGATATTTACGATAATTTATTATTTCTTTTTATTTTAGTGATGGTAACATATTGATGCAATCATTTCGATAAAGGTGAAAGTAACAGACCGAAACGTTAATGAAAATAGAAATATATATAATCGTAACATTGTTTAACTGAACCAAAAATCCTACTAACTTTGTTCTTTAAATATAAATAAAATAGTTCAAGAATATAATGAAAATGACTATATATATATATATATATATATATATATATATATATATATATATATATATATATATATATATATATATATATATATATATATATATATATATATATATATATATATATATATATATATTATTGGGTTTATCCTTAGTACCTACTTATTTATATTATCTGGGTTTTTGGATAGGCAGTGTAGGTGTTAATAAATATACAAAAATTGATAATGATAAATGTAATCATAAACGTTTCGGAGATGTGTCTCCTTCTTCAGTATCTTTAGAGCCTAATAATCTGTCTTCTAAATCTAGAAGACACCGTTAATGATAGACAAGACATCAAAGGTTTAAGCCAATTTTATACACCTTTCATATCAAGAACAAGAAAAAAAGAAGAAGAAAACAGAGAACAGAACATAACACACAAGTTTGACAAGACATTAACTGACAATGGACGACGTAATGGGAAATAAATTTAAGATACCCTTTTTGATTACTTGACCTGTTATATGTGTTAAAATACCATACTTAAATGTTCGTTGTAGTTATATTTTAATTAGAGGTAAGAGACTTTACTCTCAAAATGACCAATTTTGTTTGTTACTCATTGTCAAAATTTTATTTACAGATTATTAGGCTCTAAAGATACTGAAGAAGGAGACACATCTCCGAAACGTTTATGATTACATTTATCATTATCAATTTTTGTATATTTATTAACACCTACACTGCCAATCCAAAAACCCAAATTATATATATATATATATATATATATATATATATATATATATATATATATATATATATATATATATATATATATATATATATATATATATTTTGGATTGATTGGACCGATACTTGGTGTAAATTAATAAACATATTGAAACAATGGTTAAAAATAACAATTTACACATTTATTATAAGAAATAACGCATGACGCACGTTTCGGTGGAACTTCACCTTCTTCAGTTCGCCATTAGCATCTGAAGAAGGTGAAGTTCCACCGAAACGTGCGTCATGCGTTATTTTTTATAATAAATGTGTAAATTGTTATTTTTAACCATTGTTTCAATATATATATATATATATATATATATATATATATATATATATATATATATATATATATATATATATATATATATATATATATATATATATATATATATATATATATTATATATATATATATATATATATATATATATATATATATATCTATATATATATATTATATATATATATATATATATATATATATATATATATATATATATATATATATGTATATATATATATCTTTCAGACATAAGAGAAACAGTTGAAAATGGTGATTCAGGAGGTCTAAAATTTTTTTAATACGATACAGTGCAAAACTAGTTTATTTTCAAATAAAAGAGGAATGGGTGTCTTGGACTATATCATGAGTTATTGAAAAAAATCAAGAAGTACCTCCTAAAAAAATTGAAATCAGAATATTTTCGAAAAATCGAATAAGTTCAATTTATTCTCTGGAATATTTCTCTTTCCATCTATATAAATTATGAAATAATTATTTGATATATAATCTCAATACTGAATATATAAAACGAATTAAGAAATTAACTGCTTTTTAGAGTTCCGTACACAAAGGGTAAAAACGGGACCCTATTACTAAGACTAACAACACTTATTAGTATATTTACTTCAATAATGAATAATAAAAGAAAATAGAAAAAATATTTAGAGGGGCTCTCATTCAACAAAAGTGATTGTTTTGCAGCTTTTTGTCCGATATTAAAATCAGCTAGCTGAAATAAAAAAAGGTTACAATATGAAATTTGAGTACCTACTGTTGTTTACCTAGTCAATGTTACGGAATCCGTTTCTTGGCCGGTTTTTTGATTTTAATTTCGGAATTTTAGACCTATACCATGATAAATAGAAAATATTCCAACTATATATACAGATAGATCTTTCTTAATTTGAACAATTTATAACTAGACATCTAGACCATCATCTATGATTTTTAATTTTTATTATTTATGTTTTGTTATTTTCATAATACTCTCGTTAATGGAATAATGGGGGGAATATAAATAAACAGATAAATGTGAGAACCTCCGCAGCAGATATCAAGTTATTAACCATTATTATTCAATGTTATAACCGAGCATATTGAAATTGTGATATCAGATACCAAGACAATTCCAAAACTCTTTCCGTATATTATGCGTTCGTGAATTGGAATGAATGTGCAGTCGAAGGTATTTTTAAAAAAAGTCGTTTCCACTTATCTCTACCGCTGTCTCATAGAGAAATCCAACATTGTTCGCATAGATAAACAAGAATTTTACTCATACGAGAATAAATCTTATCAAATTTGTTATATTTATAGGTGGCTCAGTGCCGACTTGTGTAACTTATTTCGAATATCCAAGTAAAACCAAGCGAAACACTCACACGATTAGTTAAACATTTCACTTTTATCGTTGTTTATCACGCTGAATTATTCTATCAATTTGTATGGTGTTTCCGTGTTTTCTACGATTTACTAGGTACCTCAGAATTCTTGGGATAACAAACAACATGGCATGAAAGTACACATTAATCATCAAGTATTTTTTTGACGAGCATTCATTGAACTGGTTCACTAAAAGCGTCCATCTTCATTGAAATGTATCATCTTTCAAGATGTTTTTATTGCTCAAAGAAGAGTTCTACGCTCCATGATTGGCCTTTCAAATCGTAGATCATGCAGACCTACATTCAAAAATCTCAAAATATTAACTCTGGCTTCCCTTGTTATATATATATATTATGTGTACATGTTTCCACAGGCAATGAAGCTACATTTGAAAACAATAAAGGAAAGCATGGTTTGAACACCCGTCAGAAAAAAGACTATTTTGTACCAGTTGCTAAATATCAATTAACTCATAAATAACTGAGATTGAATTTTTAAAGTTTATACTTTAACTCATAAATCACCAAATTATATGGCACCTAGAATGTTTAATGCTCTCCCAACAGATTTGAAGAATTGTGGATCCACTAATATGTTCAAAAGAAAGTTGAAGCATTTCTTGGCTGAAAATTGTTATTATGAAGTGAAAGATTATTTGTTTTAATTGTCAAGTATGTATATGGTTGTGTATTCTTTTTTGTATTTTTATGTATTTTTTTTCCTCTTGTTTTTCTGTATTAACTTTTTCTATACAGTTTCATGGCTGTCTTAAAGAAATAAAGAATTATTATTATTATTATTCTCATGTAGACCAACGGCCAAGTTCTTGAAAATTTCAAGATCCTCCAACCATCTGGACCTCAGACGGTTGATGGCTAGTTTTTTTTTTATTACTAAAAGAGGTGGGACGTGTGCCCTCTCACACGCGCCCGACCTCCGTACAATTTGGCTTCGTCAACTTGGACATTTAGCCATCAATTTACTAAATGAGGGGAACCACTTAAATCGGACGCATACAAACACCCAGGAACACGGTGGGAATCGAACCCACCAACTCCGTCAACGAAGACGGCATAGCGTTACCTGAACCGCTCGGCCACGGAGCCTCCTATGGCTAGTTATTTGTTGAAGCAAATATTTCTCTTTTTGCTCGAACAAAATGTGATTTTGATATCGTTTATTCGAACAAAAGATAAACTCATAAAAATAATTTAATATCTACCTGCACCTTTTTTTGAAGAAAATTTTATTTTTGTTAAAGCAGAAATATTTTTTTTTCAAACAAAATGTGTACCAAGAAAGCAATCAGGTATTAAATTATTATGAGTAGTAACTTTTGTTCGAATAAACGATAATAAAATCACATTTTGATCGAACAAAAAAGAGAAATATTTTTGCTTCAACAAACAAGTAGCTACCGTAACGGCTCAAGTAAAAAAGGGGTGCCAAACGTGCATTAGGAACAAGGGAGAATAGTTCGAACAAAAATTATTACTAGGGAACAGTTATATATTGAATTATTGTGAATAGTTTAACTTTTGTTCAAATAAACGGTCATAAAAATAAAATTATTTTCCTCACTATGTCCGAACGTTTTCCGTCTTTCTGAAGGAATATCCGCAATTTGAAGCAGAAATGTTTATCATTAATTTTGTGGAATAAAAATCCTCGTATGCACCTCTGGTACCAACAGTTGTAATGAAAACTAATAACTATTTGAACGAGCACACATTACAGAATATTCAATTAAAAAAATTTGGCTTGTTATTATTATTTTTTATATTTAATATTAGGTATCAAGGAAAAACTTATGAGGATTTGAAGGCGGAATTTTGGGAAATTTGAGAGAAAAAATTTAAAAAATTACATCTCCTCACCCGTGAGTCTTAGGACCCTGCGTCCAGGCTCGTATCCACGGAAGGGGCCCCCGAAATCCCGAAATTTGAAAATTTTCTTCATTCGATATATGTGTGATTCGCCTTACCCTAAATTTATTCAAATAAGTCCACATTTTTGAGTGATTTTCGTCTTTGAGCCCCCCCCCGAAACGAATTTCTGGATACGGGCCTGCCTGCGTCCAAAGAAAAAAATTAGCCAATGACCCCAACAATACCCCAAAAATTCTTGTGCTTCATGTGCCGAACATCCTATATATATATATATATATATATATTTATATATATATATATATATATATATATATATATATATATATACGGAAAATATATATATTAATTTAATAATTTCTAAGCGAGGTTATGTTTGGCTCATCGCTTAGAAATTATTAAATTAATAGAAAATTTTTACTACAAAAACAATGAGCTGTTGTAGAGTTGTGTCATGTTATGGGCCTTACAACCTAACTGTTTGTAAGTATTTGATTAAATTGTGGCTTTTGTTTTTGTGTTTCAGTCTGTTTTTTATACCTTTTAGTTGATATTTCGAGCCCCTTTAATTTTCTGTATATTAGCTTATTTCTCGGTATTTCAACATGGTTTCGATTTTAAATGAGTTTTTGTTGTATATTCCTTGTAAATTGCAGGAACTAGAGTTCAAAGAAACTGTTTTATGCATGTAATTTTGTTGTTTTTTATATATATAAGACGAACTGTTTCGGTGTAACATTCTTTGTCATTCTTTTTAAATTGTAGATGTCCTGAGGAAGACTCAATAAAGAGTCGAAACGTCGACTGAGACAAATTTGGTTGTTTAGATTCATAACTCCTTGCCGAATACCAGCTATAATAATATATTTATATATATATATATATATATATATATATATATATATATATATATATTATATATATATTCATTTGAATTTTATTACCTGACTTTATATATTAAATGGAACTTCTTTTCGTTGGATATTTTTCAGGTTGTTATTCTACAAATAAAACTGCTCGTTTAAAATATACGTTTCGAAGGCTATGGTCTTCTTCTTCAGTATTTAATTGATATATAAAATTCTTACAATCACAAATTTTAAAACACAATGTTTACGTCCACTTCAAAATATTGAATATTGAATATTAAGTTTGTCCTTCCGTATATATATATATATATATATATATATATATATATATATATATATATATATATATATATATATATATATATATATATATATATATATATATATATATATATACGGAAGGACAAACTAAATATTCTATATTCAATATTTTGAAGTGGACGTAAACATTGTGTTTTAAAATTTGTGATTGTAAGAATTTTATATCAATTAAATACTGAAGAAGAAGACCATAGCCTTCGAAACGTATATTTTAAACGAGCAGTTTTATTTGTAGAATAACAACCTGAAAATATCCAACGAAAAGAAGTTCCATTTAATATATAAAGTCAGGTAAATAAATTCAATGAATATATATATATATATATATATATATATATATATATATATATATATATATATATATATAAATATATTATTATAGCTGGGTATTCGGCAAGGAGTTATGATCTAAACAACCAAATTTGTCTCAGTCGACGTTTCGACTCTTTATTGAGTCTTCCTCAGGACATCTACAATTTAAAAAGAATGACAAAGAATGTTACACCGAAACAGTTCGTCTTATATATATAAAAAACAACAAAATTACATGCATAAAACAGTTTCTTTGAACTCTAGTTCCTGCAATTTACAAGGAATATACAACAAAAACTCATTTAAAATCGAAAACATGTTGAAATAACGTGAATAAAGCTAAAATACAGAAATAAAGGGGCTCGAAATATCAACTAAATGGTATAAAAATCTGACTGAAACTCAAAAACAAATGCCACAATTTAATCAAATACTTACAAACAGTTAGGTTGTAAGGCCCATAACATGACACAACTCTACAACAGCTCATTGTTTTTGTAGTAAAAATTTTCTATTAATTTAATAATTTCTAAGCGATGAGCCAAACATAACCTCGCTTAGAAATTATTAAATTAATAGGAAATTTTTACTCCAAAAACAATGAGCTGTTGTAGAGTTGTGTCATGTTATGGGCCTTACAACCTATCTGTTTGTAAGTATTTGATTAAATTGTGGCATTTGTTTTTGAGTTTCAGTCAGATTTTTATACCATTTAGTTGATATTTCGAGCCCCTTTATTTCTGTATTTTAGCTTTATTCACGTTATTTTAACATGTTTTCGATTTTAAATGAGTTTTTGTTGTATATTCCTTGTAAATTGCAGGAACTAGAGTTCAAAGAAACTGTTTTATGCATGTAATTTTGTTGTTTTTTATATATATAAGACGAACTGTTTCGGTGTAACATTCTTTGTCATTCTTTTTAAATTGTAGATGTCCTGAGGAAGACTCAATAAAGAGTCGAAACGTCGACTGAGACAAATTTGGTTGTTTAGATCATAACTCCTTGCCGAATACCCAGCTATAATAATATATTTTTAAAAAACCATCGGCAGTTACTTACTCAATTGTATATATATATATATATATATATATATATATATATATATATATATATATATATATATATATATATATATATATATATTATATATATATATATATATATATATATATATATATATATAATATATATAATAAAGTATAAACTTTAAAATAAAAACACTTGCCTTATGTTTCACAATATAAAAAATATTTAGATACCCCACTATGCAAATAATTGTTAGTCACGTTAATTTAACATCACATTGTGCTAATGTTCTTCCCTTTTTTCCTCATATTTTCATCACATGCACATCTTCACAACCGCTTATGCCCAGCTTAGGGCTGTTAACTTTTGTAATGTTACAACTGAACTTCTCAGCGATGTTAAAGCGCTGCCTTTTTACATTACTGTGATGTTACTAGAACTTCCTCAGAAGGAAGTCTTTATAATGAACTAAAAGCAACATTCCTGTTACATTCAGAAATGCCTTTTAACATCCAGTACATGTTTTTAGTTGTTCACCCTGTACATTTAAAATGAAAAAGCAATAAAAGATTTAAATAGTATATTAACTATTAATAAATAGAACACTGAAAATAAAAATAAAACAAATCCAGCCTTAAAATAAATATCTTGTCCAGAAAAAGAAATCCAACCTGAAAACAAATATCCTGTCCGGGAATCCAACCTAAAAAAATATAATAGTGTAAGCATATTACATAACAAGTGTGGAAAGTGATATATGACACATCTTAACAAAAATTGAATTTGTGTGCAACTGTATATATCAAGCTGTAGTTGCTATAACCTAACACGATTCAAATCTGAATTTATAAAGATTACTGATGCCTTATACCTGGTTTACAAAATATTTATTAGAATATTTTTTTAATATTAAAACTATAAAAATTTCAAACTATCAAAACTTTACGAAACGTTACGGTATATCAACGGTATATCCCTCCACCCAGAATTTCAATGTTGAATAGCCGATTAAAGTATTAAAATGAGTATATTTAAGTTTTAATAATTATGATTTTGGAATAAGTACTTACCGATAACTGTTGTTCGTCCATTATAACAAGAAAATGCTTCTACTGAAATAAAACCACGAAACTGAAAACGACGCTGCCACCACTTATATTATAACCTACTTGCACGCCACGATCCACCATATATCATGCTTGTCATTGTTTTTTTCGTCTTCTGTTTTCTTCTTTTTTATAATTTTATGAATACATCATTCAAACAGCTCACCCAGTCGCAGAAAGTTACTAAAGAGTAGTTCGAAAGTTGTAAAAGTAACTTCAAAATGTGATCATCTCAGAAACATGTTAATTTGTAATATTGCAGTAATATTCTGTATGTAACATTAGTGAGACCTATACAAATTAACATCGTATGGATGTTTCCTCAAAGAAGTTGCTGAAAAGAAGTTCATAGGATGTGTATATCACTGCGAATTCAAGTAGTATTGTGTATATCTAAAATATGTTTTAATTACATAACATGGATGTTAATGAACTTGGTTATAAAATTTAAACATTTAGGAGATATCTTTTTAACGTTTTAAATAAACATCACGAAAAGTCTCTAAAAAGAACATCACAAAATAGCCTTATGATGTTTCTTGTTCAGTGGGACTGTATTTAGCAGTAAAAAAAAGTCGACATGTTTCGAGTTATGAACTCATTATCAAGACTGACTACAGGAGAGTATTACATCCTAATTTATAAAACAGACAAAAGCAAAGGTGATACCTGAAAATCAATTTGTTCGTTTACAAGGGGTAATTGACTATTATGGGCGGAACTTATTTCAAGAATTTCAAGAAGGTCAAGGCGTTTTCCTTTGTTACCTGAATGTAACAATTTGGGTTTGTTGAAATCCAGGAAGTGATTGAATTTTATACAATGTTCAGAGAAGCCACTGGTATTTTTGTTTTGTAAAATTGACTTTTTATGTTCTTCAACACGAATATTTATATTCCTTCCTGTCTGTCCAATATAGAAAGCAGGACATTCGTCGCAAAATATTTTGTAAACAACACTGTTTTCTCCGATGTTAGATATTTTTTATATTGTGAAACATAAGCCAAGTGTTTTTATTTTAAAGTTTATACTTTATTCTTTATGATGTTTCACCAAGTGTTGTACGAGAATTCAATCTCAGTTATTATATATATATATATATATATATATATATATATATATATATATATATATATATATATATATATATATATATATATATATATATATATATATATATATATATATATAGGGTGTTTTTTAATTGAATGTAAATGATTTAGGGGGTGAATTTTTGGCCCATTTTAAGACAAAAACTTCATGTGAACGTATGTCTTAAACGTCCTAGTTTTTGAAATACAGGCTGGTCTAGTTTTAGAAAATAAATCATTTTTTAAATAAATTTAAAACCACACGAAACATTCTGATAACTTTGGTATGAGAATATTACTCATCAATGTGGATTTTTTGATTCATTACAATTGATGGTTTCAAATTTTTCACCAGTGGCGTTCGTGCAGAATTTGCCTTGCATCCTTCAGCAAACATTTATGATACGTCACTGTTTTTTCTTAAAACTGAAATTATTTTTGAAATGTATATTGTGTTCTGAAGAAATTTTTTCTCTTGAGTTGCCTTCGAACGACGCACGGTTTTCGCTTGGAAAAATTCAAACTGATTCTCTGCATAATCATAGCATAATCACATTGTTAGATTTTTTATACCTTCTCCGCACACACTACGTGTGAGGAAAGGTATTGCGATGGGTCAGTATTTCACATCTTCTGAAAATAGATTTTCTTTACATTCTGAGATACTAGGATCACGAAAAAACACATTCATAAGCATCTTTCTGTTAGTGTTTACGTTGATCGTCGTCCGTCGTACACAGAAAATTGTTAACAAGATAGTGTCTCACGGCGGCAATAAGTTTCCAAAAATCTGGAATTATCAATTTTCGGTGAATGTATGGGTTGGAATTATAGACAACTATTTAATTGAAATGAGTTCTATTTATTATTACAATGTTTATGTTGTTAAAACTAAAACTATTACGAGTACATAATTTTTAATATTTGTTATTTGATTTCCCGATTTTGTTGAACAATGTTTTTTTAAGCGAAAACTTTGCGTCCCTAGAAGGAAACTCTAGAAATCAAATTTGTTTAAAACAAAATATGCATATATAAATAATTTCAGTTTTAAAAAAATCAGTGGCGTACCATAAATTTTTGCTGAAGTATAAAAGGCAAATTCTGCATGAACGCCACTGGTGGCAATTTTAAAATCTCTGATCAAAAAATGCATTTAAATGATTAGTACTCGCATACCAAATTTGATTAAATTTTATGTAGTTTCAAAGTTATAAATAAAAAATGATTTATTTTCTAAAACATTACCACCCTCTATCTCAAAAACTATGACGTATATGACATACGTACATATAAAGTTTTCGTCTTAAAATGGGCACAAAATTCACCCCCTAAATTATTCCCATTCAATTAAAAAACACCCTGTATATATATATATATATATATATATATATATATATATATATATATATATATATATATATATATATATATATATATATATATATATATATATATATATATATATATATATATATATATATATATATATATATATATATATATATATATATATATATATATATATATATATATATATATATATATATATATATATATATATATATATATATATATATATATATATATATATATATATGTGTGTGTGTGTGTGTTATATAATATATAAATATGAGTATTTGTTTGAAATTTCTGTTAATTTCATGTGAATCACAAAAATATTCGGTTATTGCTGAAATATTAAGAACCACAGATATTACAGAAGAAGAACAACAGTCAAGAATTTTAATTGAGGAGGTCGTCCTCGAGCACATTAAGGCCCCTATAATAATAATTTTGAGATTATATTTTATATTAATATGGAGGAGACACGTAATACGAAAGACGTGCACTTTCTTCGTAACATAGGTAATATGAGATCCTATTGCCCAACCAGTGGCGGCATTTTCAACATCTAAAAATGGTTTACTGATAACTGAATTTAAATTTTCGGAAATTATTCGAGAAAAGACTCTCTTTAGTATGGAATAAAAGCTCCTTTCAAGAAGTAAGTATCAAATTTCAGTTCAAGAACTGTACATTATTTCTTCCTTCATGATTCGCAGTTATGCTATCTACCTATAATACCTTAAATTGAAAATACCCCTATTTTATAATTCTCCGAATTTATAATTTCGAAAATAAATTTTTGCGATTGATTTACAGGTCAGCTGTTTCTTTACTCAACCTCCAGTTGTTTATAATTCCATAATGAGATAACTTGAAGTTTGAATCACATTATTCTCTTCCATGACAGAATTGGTGTTCATAAATATTCTGTTCAAGTCACATTCCATAATTTCTACAAATTTCCTGAATGTGAATCAGATATATATATATTTCGTCAGTTTATTTTTTTGAGCTTTAGTCAGAATATGGAGTGTTGACCAAGGTAGTACATGACGTCTATATGACGTCAAAAGGACGTCACTACATATGTCCAAATGACGTCAAATATACGTCCAATATGACGTCAAAACGACGCCGTAATGTCACATCCAATAGACGTCATATTCTGACGTCCATTAGACGTCTAATTTGAAACTAAATAGACCTAAAATGGACGATATAACGACCTCAAAAAGATGTAAAATATGGACCCCAAAAAATTTCAACATTTATTTATATATCTGCACAACTTAGTTACAAACTTCCATAGTAATTATACATATTTACAACTTCATCATTCTTCTTCTGTCCTCTTTTTCGGTCTGGTGCATGCTTCAGCCATGTCTTTATTATATCCTGTATTTCATCTAAGGAAGCCCTCTCAATTTTCAATCATGTTATTTCTGGAAATTAAGATTACAAATTAGCTAGTTCTATCAATTTTCTATTTTTCAAAATACTCATGTACATAGGGTGATTCAGGTTTTAGTGCTCAAACTTCAACAAAGTGCTTTATCGATCACAATATTAGGAAAGTTTATAGAATGATTTTATAAACATATATATTATAAACGTTATTTAAATTTTTATGGCCAACAAAAAGACATAATAACAATTTTTGATCAGTCTCACTAATTTCGAGCGCCTTTATATATATTATTGAATTTAGCAAGTATGGTCAATAATTTCTCATCAATTTTCAAGGTTTGATCAAATTTTCAAAATATAATTATGTACTTTATTTGATATCTTGTTCAGACTAAGTTCCGAGAATATTTTCTTGCCTTTCTTTTTATTTTTAATGGCGTCAACCAGTTTTCATGAACTACTGCGAGTCCTTCGCCGCCTGTTTCATCAAGTTGCAGAACGCAGTACACAATTATTTCACCTAGTTCGCTGATAGTAGAATAAAACACACAACACAACTAAAACAAGTTACAAAAGAAAAAGTGTAGCCATAGTAGTAAGTAGTTCTTTGTATATCATATAAATAAACGCCTAAACACAACACAACTTTCTGTCTTTCTGTAGCGTAGGAAGGACGTATACGATAGTTTACCGGCAGTGTTGCCAGAGTGACAAGGCTGAAAATCGCCATCAACTATGATGTAAATTAAAAAACTGAGATGAGACGAGTTGTAGTCGCGTTTTGCAAATTTTTTATATAACCGACGAATGTACTCTTCTAAAGTATTCGACTTTTCTCCATAAAATAGTAAGTCGGTCAGTCGCCAAAGTGAATCATTTTTGGACAATCGTCGCCAAGTCAACATTTTCGAGATTTGTCGCCGTGAATGGCAACGTGGTCTGCCGGTAACAAAGGTATATAACTTATCGGTAATTATGTCAGAGGCGTCAGGTGTAAAAAACGAAATCTCTTAGAAATTCAAGATAGAACTGACATTTGGAAAAATAAAATAGTATTAAATTCATTAATATTAGGCTTATTTTCTTAAATTTTAATTAATTTTTGTCATTTTTTAATTTGAAAAATACACAGTTTGTTTTTTAATAATTTTATTTGATAGAGTTAATAAAGTACTGATTTGTAACAGCAAAACATATAAAACATAGGTAAAGATACTAATCAATTTTACCAATGAATTTTGACCCGGATCACTCAATTTTGAATTAAAGACCTTTATGAGACGCCTAAAAGTTGACGTCTAAACCATGTCTTAAAAATGACGTTATAGAGACGTCATTCTTTGGTCACCGGACGTCAATGACTAAGAATTGACGTCTTATAGACGTCAATAACGTCATGTTGGCTACCTGGGGAGTTGATGGTTTAATGGTATGCTTTCTATTTTATGTTTAAATCGTTAATATAATGGAAATTTTGAATGTTTTTATGTTTAGAAAATTAATACAGATGTTAAAAACTCTCAATACTCTGAATAGAGTTCATTTTAATATTTCTTTGGTTTTTTTGCATGCTCCAGCAAATACATCGAAAATTTAATAGCCCTATATAGAGTACCTCCAGAATATAGTCATTAATCATCATTAATAAAAAACCTATTCATGAAAATTCAATTATGAATTAATTTAAGTACTTCTTGTGAGGCACCCTATAATTCTATAATTTATTGAAAAATGACTGGTCTGTGGGAAGCAACTTGAATCTGAGTTCAGACATTTATGTGCGAGATGATAGTCAAGATGAAGAGCATTTTTGTCAGCAAATAATGAGCTTGTTTCATTCCATTCCACAAAATAAATAAATGTTATGTTATATAAATTTGGTAGGGTGTAATAAAGAAAAAAGAGCGAGCGTTAGAGTTCCGTGGCTAAGGTTTAATCTTTCAAGCATTTTTGTTTTTTTTTCCCAAAATAATTATTAATCATCTGGTAATTCTGGGGATCTGTATTCTTCTTTTTTGGGTGCCGTCTCCTATCGGAAGTTGGATATCATCATTGCTAATTTTACTTTATTTGCTGCAGCTCTGAAAAGTTCTTTTGAGCTACAGTCAAACCAATCCCTTAATTTTCTCAGTCATGAAATTCTCCTTCTACCAATGCTTCTTCTCCTCTTTATCTTTCCTTGCATTAGTCTAAGAATCTCATACAGCTGCCCTCTTATTATGTGTCCTAGATATTGTAACTTTCTTGCTTTTATGGTGTAAATTACTTCGTATTCTTTACCCATTTCTCGAAGTACTCCCATGTTTGTTTTTCTTTCGGTCCATGATATCCTGAGCATCCTTCTATAACACTACATTTCGAAGGACCGCAGTTTGTTTATGTGTTCTTGTTTGAGTGTCCAACTTTGCAGTTCATAATATAGTTGAAAACACATAGCACGTTAGTGCTCTCATTCTTATTTCGATGTGAGAATCTGTATAGGTGAGAATAACTTCGAACAACACCTAAATCGGATAAGGAAAAGAAATGAAAGCCTCTGAATATAATTCCCTGACTATCTGACATTCAAATCACATACCATATTTCAACGCTCTAACTCAATCTGCAAAACCTGTAGAGGTGAGCAATAGAAGAAATACATAAATAAAGCTGTAATATAACAATCATAATAATTCTGTATAATATATGATATAATTATATATATATATATATATATATATATATATATATATATATATATATATATATATATATATATATATATATATATATATATATAATTATTTATTCGAATTGTTGTTGCCTGTGAACTATTTCTAATCCCTTGATAATTATTAGCAATAACAGGCTTGTTGAATCTCAAAAAACTCGATTTTATTAAAAAACACCATAAAAACTCACCACAATAAATGCAAAAATGAAAGAAAAAACATTACATAATACACAAACTATCAAAAACTTATATCAAACCAAACAATTCATCAAATCTAATCCACAACTATCAATAACTAAATCAGACAAAGGAAACAAAACAGTTATACTAGAAACTGATACATACAAACAGCGAAACGTCAACTTTTTAATAAAATCCAGCATTTTGAAATTCAACAAGCCTGTTATTGCTAATAATTATCAAGAAATTATATATATATATATATATATATATATATATATATATATATATATATATATATATATATATATATATATATATATATATATATATATATATATATATATATATATATATATATATATATACATATACATTTAGTATCCACGTCATCAATTCGAATTGCTTCATTCCGTCATATGAGCCTTGATCTCAAAAATAACGAGGAAACCCTATATACTCTTTTCATGTTAGTTTGACAAAATGAAATTGAAATTGATCCCTTCATTACTTTAATAATTATGTCATACATAGTGTCAACGGTCAATCTGCATTACATTTAATTTATTTTGAGATTCATTTTCAATCTTCTACAAAATGGTAAGATATTTTCTTCACTCCAAAACAATAAAATAGAAATATAGCCCATCACGTACTTTTCTTAGAAATTATTATAAAATTTTAAAGCAATATCATTCAACAGCACGATATCTTCGAACTCCTCTTGAAGGTTAAATATTCTTTCCTTCCTATATATCTTCTAATGTTATTGGACGTGCCACGCTCGGAATATTTCTTCACCAAATGTCCTCAATGATGAAATTCATCCAAAACTTGATTTTATAGATTTCATTATTACTGACAGTGCATTTAAAGATTTGAAGGTCAACAGAAATACGATATGTATTGCTAAGGCAGAGAAAAAAAGTTAATGAATAGTATGTCATATAAACCTCTGTCTTTAAAAAAGGAAATGTTTTATTCCTTCGTCGACTATATATCTGGGAAGCAGGATGCTCGAGTTGAAGGGAGGAAGTGTTTCAGCTAAGTCATAGGATATACTAATGTATCCACAAGTTCATTAAACATGAGAGAGTCCAAATAATTCATGGAAAATGAGGGTTGTCACTATTTGTGACTTACCTACGCCATGAGAAAATGAGAAAAACTCATAGCAGGCCAATCGATCCTGTTACCTCCTGGATACTAGGTAATGAGCCTCAATACTACATATATCTGATAATTGAAGTTGAAGTTATGAAATCTGATGTTTTTATCATTTTTGTTTTCGTAGCTGATCGATTTTGTTGTTTTTCAACTTGAAGATAATTTATTTGATGAGGGATGATACCTGTATCCTAAATTATTGTGTCGTGAAGAAGACACTGAATTATGTTATTAAGTTAACGTGCTTTGGAACAACATATGCCACAGTTTCAGAGTAGACATTTCATGTCAGGAAATATGTATTCTCGCTTCGAGATTCTCCAATTTCGCTCTAGGTTGTTATCCAGATAGTAGTTCTGACCGCGATTTGTATTAAGGAACAATAAGAAATTTTTTAGTTCACTCTATATGTCGAATAAGCTGCACCGATGAGATCTAATGTGTTCGAAAGAGCTGTATGCAGATTTTGAGTCCGGTTGACTTGACGATTTCTGTAATTCACTGTTATTTTTGTAATTCACTGTTGGATTGTGAATGTAGAATTCTTTGTCATATAACCAGCTACCTTGGAAAGATGATTGATAATTTTTAACATTAATGAAGAGTTTTTCTTCTTCACTTTATGTAGACAATAAATGTGTCGAAATGTTGACAAAATGAAATGAATAAACAAATTCAATTCGTTTATGTGTTGCTGTTGTTTGCATTTTATATTTTTAAGTTGATATCTACAGGAAGCGAAAATATTTGAAGTCAAATGCATTTGGTTTCTTTGAAAAATTTAAAATTGAATAGGTGGTGTTTGTACCCGCCACTGTATGCAACAAATTGGGGGAGCGTAATATGAATTTTAAACAGTTTATCGTCAGATAATTACTTTCAATTATAATGCTTCTAAAACGCGCTTCACCTTCTTGTTTCGAGCTGGCTCTCATGATTGATTCAAGATAATGATATACAACGAGTTTAGTACCTAAGTACCCATCGATATTGCTTTGGCAAATCATTATCCTGTCGTGTTATGGAAGTTTTATTGGTATGCTTCGAGATTGTTCCACTTGCGCCTTTTTATTGTGTTTTTTCGAAATGGATACTAATTAATATAGCATCAAAGGTTCAATTTGATCTTTTTATATTCAATTTTCTATGACGGGGGTAGTTATCGTTTATGACAGGAATTCTTTAATTTCCAGAATGCTTTCCATAGCTGAAAGTTCATTTTTAGATGTTTTTGGAATATTTTCCCTGTGATTTAGTTGCACTGATGCAACTGGCTTATTATGAATTTTTCTAGTGTCAATTCGGTACTGGAAGAGGAATATTTTAGATGGAGGTTTCAATATTGCCGGATATAAAATTTTAATAAAGAAGTTCATTTATTTGTTTTTTTATATATTCTCACTCTTCTCATTTACTCACTAACATAAGAAGTTGTGTTGCTCAGTTTATTTCTGTTATAGTTTATTATTCAATATCAATATGGTTGTGTGAAGTGAACTGAAATGAGGTTAATTCGATTTTAGTTTTATTAAAAAAAATTTCAATTGTGAAATAACTTGTATTTTTTTATTGAGTGAATTAGCTGAAAATGTTTACGTTTATTGAAAAATATGGTTGCCTTTTTGTCTCTTAGTGGGTTCTCGAAGATTGCTCTTCACAGAAAAAAATGACATTCGTTTTCTTAATTTATATGAGTAAATTTCAAAAGCAGCTCTCTAACCTTCAAATTTATTTTAGTTTTCAGCGGTTCTTAGGTACAAAGGACAATAATATCGCCAAGCTGCAACTTTCTTCAAAGGGATCACTATATACAAAAGAGGAGTAGAATTTCGAATAATAACATAAAAACAAAAGGAATTTATGGATATAATTCAATTACGATGAAAATAATATTACATGCATATAAAACAGTTTTAAAATAATTATTGATGACAGCTTACACTAATAAAAATTAATTTAATTCTATGAAATTGGTTAAAACAGGTTCACAAATATTTTTGAATCGGTTGAAAGAATGCCATCAGACTCGTCTGTGAAATACAAAATTGGTTTTGAGAAAAGTACTATGATTGGAAAATAAGATTATTATACAACATTTAAACCAGAAGTTCATCCTATGTATCGACGAATTGTCCACACTTTCTTCATCAAGTTGTGCAATAATCTAATTCTTATATGAAATCTTCTTTCATATAAAACTAGAACATGCAATAAAAATTTTTTTCCCTTTAACAATAAAGGATCATTGCACTGCACCGAAAGTCAACAGTCAACCGTACTTGTTGACTATAATCAATTTCATACATTACACAAAGGAAATAATGAAAATTCTTTAATAATTTCAAAAATTATCAAAAAACTTTTCTAGGGAGCTGGTTATACGTTTTCCGAAACGCAAAATCTGCATTCACAATCCAAATCATATACGCCACTGTTGTAGAGTAGATATCTTCATGTCAGGAGGTACGTGTTCGCGCGACGAATTTCTGCATTTTCGATCAAAGCGGTGAATTATTAGTTCCCAATATCTTTGGAGGGAGGGCGCTCTGGGTTGTTATCTAGACAGTTTTACCGATCACGATTTGAACAATTAGAAATTTGTTAATTCACTCCGAGTCAAATAAGCTGCACTGATGAGATATAATGAAATTGAAACAGTTTTATGCAGATTTTGAGTCTTTGAATTGTGAATGCAGATTTTGCTTTGCGGAATACGTATAACAAGCATCAGTCGTTTGATAATTTTTTTAATTATTAGAGAATTTTCGTTGTTCACTTTATGTCATGTATTTTGATATACGCTTTATATCTCCTAGAACATGATTTCAGAAAAATTTTCGATGGACATTGGGAAAGGAAGTGGCGGAGAAGAGTATGGGCGGAAAATATTAACACTAGTTGCAAAAACTGCGGAAATAAATTGTTAACATCATAGTCGAAATTTGGCGTTCTCGGTTTTATGTATGGAGGTAAAACAAACAGTTTTGAAGGGATTTCGTACCCACAAACTTTCTTCGTTCGTTTTTTTTTAAAGGGGATGATGGGACACAGGCGACTGTTCGCCTGTGTTCCATCATCTACCTTCATGGGCTCGCAAACTTAGTACATACACCCAGACTCACGTGAAAATCTTCGTCAAATTGAAAATGTAATTATAATGGGACAATCACAAACACCCAAGGACACGGTGGGAATCGAACCCACCGACTCCGCCAACGAAGACGGCATAGCGTTACCTATACCTCTCCGCTACGGAGCCGCCCCAATAATTTCCTTTCGAATCATATAGCTCGACCTGGGTCGCTCTCAGTAAGCGATGCTATTCACGAAGATGATAACAACCCCCAGGCCAATTTTTATATGTTTTGTATCAGCTTTACCTAATGGGAATTGAATGTTTCAACTTCATTTTTCATGACTTTAAGACGTCTGATTATTCTGAAAATTGGCTCTGGTGATAAGTAATTACTAATGGTAGTATAATAATTTCATTAGTTTCCCCTATGCCCTGACCAGAATCAGTTTGTGAGTATTTGGAGCTCATAGTATATAAATTAGGCTAGAGTTCTGTGAATTCTTATCGTGGGCTGGCCTAGTATTTTGATACATTATGGAAAAATCTACAGGGGGATACTGCAGGGGTAATTTTTCATTTTTTCTTGTCCAAAAATCTTAGCTAACCTTTTTTATGATAATTGTACAGTGAAAGTAAGTTGTATATCAGAAGGGAATGATGGGAAATATATATTTCATTGTATAGGATTGGCAAAGGTATTAGTATGAGGGTGGTTAATTCTGCACGTAGGGCGCTTATATTTTGCTATATTTTGGAACATGTGAAGAGTTCCAGGATCTATATTTTTCTTTGGAGGAGTAGGTTCGGGGAGATGAAATGATTTTTGTGAATTTTCTAAGTTAATGGCGTACCCGTGATATGACGGGAAACACTCACTTAGTGACAGGGATCTGCTGCTCATTCAGGAC
Source organism: Cynegetis impunctata (assembly GCA_030704885.1). Classification (NCBI taxonomy): domain Eukaryota; kingdom Metazoa; phylum Arthropoda; class Insecta; order Coleoptera; family Coccinellidae; genus Cynegetis; species Cynegetis impunctata. The sequence continues at coordinate 553,678 of JARQZK010002901.1, read as the reverse complement.
TAACTATTAAACTTTAACTGTCTAACTCAATATGAAGTTTTAGAGGTGCCCAAATTCTCTAAATTCATGAGAAAACAAGACATTTCTGAGAAATATGACGGAGACAAAATTATTTCACTAAATAGCACTTCCCTGAGATAAACCTAATTTACGCATATTTTTTCAACCCCCTAACTCAGTTTGGGGGTTTGAAGTTACCAATTCCGGTTTTCCCCAAGCTCCATAGGCCTACTACGATTCCTAAGAAGTGTCAACTTTTCATACCGGGAACAAATATATATATATATATATATATATATATATATATATATATATATATATATATATATATACATTTAAATATATATATAATATATATATATATATATATATATATAATATATACATTTAAATATATATATATATAAATATATATATATATATATATATATATATATATATATATATATATATATATATAACTTTTTGGTAATTATTAGCAATAACAGGCTTGGTGAATCTCAAAAAACTCGATTTTATTAAAAAGTTGACGTTTCGCCACGACATTCGTGGCTTTATCAAAACTTTTGAAAAATCAATAAATGTCAAAAAAATTTCAATATTTCAAAACTATTGAAAAAAGCCACGAATGTCGTGGCGAAACGTCAACTTTTTAATAAAATCGAGTTTTTTGACATTCACGAAGCCTGTTAGTGCTAATAATTACCAAATATTTAAAAATAGGTTCTCAGGCAACAACAATTCAAATAAATTATTATATATATATATATATATATATATATATATATATATATATATATATATATATATATATATATATATATATATATATATATATATATATATATATATATATATATATATATATATATATATGTATATATATATATATATATATATATATATATATATATATATATATATATATATATATATAAATATATTTCAGGGAAAATACGAATAAGAATTAATATTTCTTTGTTGCCCTTCAGCACTATTCTTCTTGAGCTTTTGCGTCATTTTTTTTATCTCAGAAAACTACGGTTATTCAGTTTAGTCATATTTCAGATCAATTTGCTGTAAAAAATTTTCAACTAGAGGAGTACCTACACGATTGAATTATCTCCTATGAGCTATCATGATACGATATAGAGGAGTATGTATGAGAAAAGCTATTTTATATATTTATGGTGTGGTGAGAAATATACTTGAATAACTATTCTCCTTGTTGTTTAAATGGCAACTCAAACCATTGAACGAATCATCAGCTTCAAAGGTGTCTTTTAGATACAGGCCACGATGACGAAGCCATGTAAGTATGTGTAAAGCTTGTAAAGCTCATATTTTTAACGGCGTTCGCCGATAGTTATTTTGTTTCAGCACGAGCCCTACAATTACTGCATTCGCCGCCTGGTTTATCTATATGCCTTCCACTTGGTCAGCTTTTTAATTTCGGTTAATTTATATGCGGTTACCCAGAAAAGTTACTAAATTGATTTTAGTTCAACATCGCATTACCTGCGTAATCTTTAGGACTTCGTTCAGTCATAGAAAGAACCTATGCTTATTTAGAAAATTTGTTTTATTGCTCGTTTTATGATATATGATATATATGAAGAGCATAACTTTTACATGGTCTATGTAGATGTATGATTATCGTGAGATTAAAAGAAAGTTGTATCGGATTATAATTTTATTTGCATTCGAAAACCTAAATTAACATTTTTAATGCAATAAAACTAAAAAAGTCAGATAATTTTTAACAAAAAAATAAACAGTGGAGAAAATTTGTAAATGGTGCCTAGAACTCTTATATTTTTAAACGTTCTAACTACCTATGTGCCTCCATGGTCCCGGTTTTCGTTAGCCGGGCTTTGTTAAGTGGTTTGGGCCATCAAATCTTCATAAACAGCTAGTCTAATTTCGTTTTCGCAATATGATTTTTGCATTCAAAAACGGAAATTACTCCGATCTGAAATTTGCCGGCTGTTTTACCTTTGTTAGAATAATATCAGACGCAGTGGCGGATCTAAGGAAACCGGCCCCTCTCCAATTATCAACCTTCACGTTAAATTTGCGGCGCAGTGTATTTCGCAAGTAGCACGACTTCAATGACAAAAATTTTTTAGACTCTTGAAAAAAAAAACCACAAATGTTATACCGCTTTCGAAAGAGCATTAAATAGGCTAAATTTTAAGATCATTTGCTGATTCTGTCCGGTACAATATTTTTTCACAGTAAATAGTCAAACTTTACTTAAGGTTTTCGGATTTAAATAAAATTGAAACAACTTAATTTTTTTTTGAGGTTAGCGAGCTAGTTTTTAGTAAAATCAACCATATATTGATGATAGCACAAGAAAAAAAGACCATGAGTTAGAACTTATTTATATTCAAAACAGGCGGGAAAATGACCACAAAGTATAGATTTTTGAAAAAAACATAAAAGTGGCAATATCTCGAAAACCAGAAAGCTTTTACTGAGGTCATGTTGATGTTATCTGATTGACCTGAAGCCAATCTACCTCCAGTGTCACTCTGGCGTGTTATTTACGGGACACCCTGTATATATATATATATATATATATATATATATATAGATATATATATATATATATATATATATATATATATATAATATATATATATATAAAATATATATATATATATATATATATAATATATATATATATAGATGATATATATATATATATATATATATATATATATATATATATATATATATATATATATATATATATATATATATATATATATATATATATATATATATATATATATATATATATATATACATTGTTTAAAGCCAAATATTTCGAAATTAATTCTAAAATAAATAAGTGGTGACGTGTTCATGAAAACTCTCAGGCACGTCAATAGGTATTTTTAGGTGCGCATTTTTTTCAATAAAAACATTTTATGCAGGGCGCACTATGTGTCAGTGGCTTATACCACTACTTGATTAGTAGTAACATTCTAGAATTATTTCATGTATAATAGCCAATACATAACTTTAGCTGTTTCGAACGTATTGAGTGTTTTCAATTTTAGGTATTGCAAAAGGTGAGAAGAAAAACATTAATAATTAACAGAAATTCGCTACAAAATACTCAGTACTTATTTTCCATTCAATTCTTGATAATGAAGAAGTAAGTAAAAATTGAAGTGATCCCTTTTACTGATAAGAAATGAAAAATAGCTACTATAGTTTAGTTTTGCTTACATTAGTTTAAAACTCATGGTCTTGGCAAATTGTTGTCTGACTGCATTACATTGCTTGTCGGTTTTATAATCGTTCAAATTTCGATAACTGCATATTAGAACAATGGTTCATTTAACAGAAATGCTCAAAATAACAATTCTAAAGATGATCGGTTTCGGAAATAACACACGGACACAAATAAAATTTGCTCGAAAGCTTCACGAAAAATTTCCTAATTTGCCACCCATTTTACAAGGGACAATAATTAGTGAAATAGAAATAGGTTTTCCGAGCTTGTACATGTAAAAAAGTAGCTGCAAATGCAATGAGTGATCAAGCCAAATTGGATATTATGCTAGAGTTTGAGGAAAACTCACATCCTTCTAGTTCAGTGATGGTCAAAGTACGGCCCGCGGGCCAAGTCCGGCCCATAAAAAGATTCAATCCGGCCCGCCGAAGGTGCATCGAGATAAATAGTATACAGCCCGCGATAATTATACTTTGCCAGTCCTACAGTAGAAAGTAGAATTATAGATGCATAGGTAAAGGATTAATGGATTAATTTTTCGATAACAATATTCATGATCATTAGTTTTGAATGAAGTATTTCGGAAGTTACTAACATTAATTAATTCAATGTGGAAAATAAATCGAGCACCCAAACAGTATCAGCAGTGCACCCTACTGCTGAAGTAGTGAAGCTCAGAGATATGGAACGAAAGAGAGCCTTCACATGTTAGTACTACTGTTCATAGATGGCGCACGCACAGATTTCTAGATGTATAGGGATTCAGGCACATTGGAGTGTTTCATTAATAGAGGGCGCTAAAGATATGAATTCAAACTATATAAATTTCTTTACTTTAACATCACAAGAATACAATTTTATTATTCTCATAATTTTGGTGAGAAGTAATTCGCTTTAGAATATAAATATTATACTTATAAAACAAATGTTGAGATTATTGAGAAATTAGTTGTGAGTAACTAATTAAATAATGATAGGTTTTTTCGTTTACGGAAGAATGTATCAGACTATTTATGAAGCATTTCTAAATGAACAAACTCTAAGCCATTGGTCAGTAGGTATATTTTGTTTGTAATTTTCTATACGCGTAATAGATGGAATATTTTCTGCAATATTTCAAATTAAAAAAATATATGTGATTTCAAAAAACCACAAGAACAGGGAAACTAATTTACATTATTTTAGCTGGAATGCAATTCCATGACCCAATCGATATTCTGGAGATATATTAATGGAAATCTCGTGATCATTTATATTCGTTCAAATGAAACTAATATTAACACATTAAAGTTTGTGTGGCCTGTTTTACACAACAGATAAAAACATCAACTCCATCGCTTAATAGGGTATGCGTAAAAAATTTGAGTTCTAGAAAATCTAAAAATTCTGAGTTCTAGAATCATTTGAGAATATGTTTCAGGGAATTCTGCAGTACGCGATATATATATATATATATATATATATATATATATATATATATATATATATATAATATATATATATATATATATATATATATATATATATATATATATATATATATATATATATATATATATATATATATATATATATATATATATATATATATATATATATATATATATATATATATATATATATATAGCTGAGAGTGACCCAATGTGTACGATACGCTGTATGTACAATTGTTTCAGATATTTGGAAAGGCTATAAAAAGTTGCTACGGAAAAGTGGCAAAATTTTAAAAAAAACTTCGTAAAATAAAAAGATATAGGCATAAAAATAATTTCGAAATTTTCTATTTTTCCTGTATAACTCCAGAACTAAAGAAGCCAAGTCTAATTTTTTTCATTCATATAATTAACCTCTAAAATACGCTACTTTGCCCCCATTTAACCCACCCTCTATCTTTTAAAGTTATCGAAATGCCCTCGAATATGAATAACCCTATATATATATATATATATATATATATATATATATATATATATATATATATATATATATATATATATACGTGTATAAGTATATATGTATATTCGAACAATTCTACATCATATTGTGAATAACAAAGAACTTAACATCAAGTCATCACAAATAGATAGGAAATTCATTCACAGTAAGTACGTATATAACATAATTCAGTTTATAATTTTGCAGTATTTTAATAAGTTATTGTAGTTATATGAAATAATAAGAAAAGAGTTTCGAATAATTATATTAGTTATCCCAACTAACATATAACTAACATATAACTCTCAACATAGAACATAAATTAGAAGCAGTTTTCATGTTCATCTGTTCAGTATATAATTTACAATTTCCAAAAACTCATTCTGCCTTGTAAAGACTCTGTATAAAGACGTTTGGAACCGTCGAGAAACTGTAGGTGTCTTCTATTCGTGTATCACTGTATCACGCACAACACGAATAGTTGAGAGGTCACCTACGCCCGACACCGGGTAAGGCACTTGAAGAAAAACTTATGTATTCCACTAGAGTCGACAATTTAATGCCGAAAGGATAATGGGCTTGTCAACGTTTTATATTACCAAAGTAATTAATTTATTATTTCGATCATTGAAACTTATAACCATACACAAACATCCATACTTCTTTTTTCAGAGATAGTCACTCTACCCCTGCTCCACATGGCGCGTGTTTCAAAAATATCTTCGTACTATGAATTCAATGATTTGAAGAAAATAAAACATTGATCAAACAATCAAGCTATAAATGTCGAAAACGTCAGATATGACAAATGTCCCTTAAAATGACAGATGAAACTGATTTTAAAAAACTGATATCAGATTATATTTTAATAGGAATTCTGTGCTATATCGCTTTTATACTTCTCATAGTTGGTATACATTACTTTCTGTCACGTCAGAATTATCTTCCGAGTTCCTGTGAAGAGTGTTTTTCATACGTAAGGTCACGCAAATTCTTCCCAAATGGTTGTCCAACCTGCATGAAACTGGAAATAACAAAATGTACTTTTTGTTGTGAGAATCGAACAACTGATATCGAAACGTCTTGTTTAGATAAGTTACCTAGCATAAGTGTAAGATGCTATCGACCGCAACGTCATCGTATCTCCTGTATATGTTGTGATATATATGTAGAGAATGGGAATAACGAGGATGAATATATGATGAAAAAAGTGTGCAATGAAGAGGACTTCGAAATGCAATTATTGAATTCAAATCCATCTTCTGTTATTGAATAAAGTGGTGAATAATTTATACATTAATGCAAGGATTAAGAAGAACTTTAGGTTACCTAGTTGATATGATATAATTCCTATATTGTTGTATTGGGAAGGTATGAGTATTATTCTCGACATACAATGTTTAATATGTAACCAAAATAGATAACTCAATAAAACTCATATTATTGATCCACAATGAAATTGTTCAACCATCCAGAAATATCCTGAGTATTAACGAGTGATAAAGTGAAATCAGTATTCTTTTTTCGGTTATAAAATAGGTATAGAAAGTCAGATCCTTTGAATCGTCTTCTTGTACAAAGAAGTTGAGCCAATACTTATGCTTCCATCTATACAATAGTGATGTTTTGTGAATTCTCTTCTATAATATATTACTTGTATCTAGGATACTTCTTCTTCTTCTTTTAGCTCATAACCTTTGGTGGGTTTTGGCTTGCTCCTCCATCTTTGTTCCTCCATCTGGTTTTGTCCACCGCTATTCTCCTCCAGAGTTTTTAGGTCTTCCTCCACATCGTCTATCCACCTTTTCTTGGGTCGCCCTTTCAGTCTTGTGTTTTGAGGTTTCCATTCAAGGATTTTTTTCACATTTCTCTCTTCCCCCATCCTGTATACATGTCCTTATAACCATCTTACCCTTTGACTTTTTATGTATATTGCTATATCTTCTCCTTCTATAAGTGCATCAATTTCGTGATTCATCCTTCTTCTCCTCATACCGTTATCATGTATTGGGCCGTATATTCTTCTAAGGATCTTTCTCTCAAATATTCTCAATTTATTTTCATCGTTGTTTGTAATTGTCCATGTTTCACACCCATAGGTTACTAGTGGTCTTATATGTGTTTTATAGATTGTGATCTTAGATTTTCTGTTTATTAGAGTGCTCCTCATTAGTTTTAGATAGGCATAATAGCATTTATTTCCTTTCAGGATTCTTGCTCTTATTTCATCTTGGACGTTACCATTATTAGTAATTTTTGTGCCAAGGAAATTGAAGGCCTAGACGCTTTCGATCAGACCGCCGTTTACATTAAATTTATATTTGGCAGTTGTATTGGGGGTTTCCTGCAGCAGTACATATATTTCGTCTTGTCTTTGTTCACTTGCAGGCCTCCTGTGGACACCTGATAGTTTATTGCTGTTACTTGAAAAATTTTATCTATGAAAACGAAAAGGATAGTCTACGTGTTTCATTCCTTTCTCGAGTATATATGAGGGAGAGGTGGGCTGTTTGGGTTATGAGGAAGAACTTCTTCAGCCAGATCATAGGATACTTTGTGTGTAGAGTGGATCAGGGTTGGAGGAGAAGAAGTAATAATTTATAGGAGTTAGCAGGTGAGTTGAGGTACGGAGGAAAAAAAATGGTTCTACATTAGCCAATCTATGTTTTCACGCTGTGAGTTGCTCAACCCATGAGGAACATTCAAGGAAAAACTCATGGCAGAAGAGTCGACTCCGTGATTTGCACTCAGGATCTTCCAAGTGCTAGTCAGGTAGCCTAAACACTCGGTTCTCTGCAAGGCATTTGATTCACTAAAGAGCACCCGAATGTAGAGAGTAATTCTTGAGTTCAGTATCCCCAAAAAGTTATCTAAGATGGACCAAGTATATCAAGAGCACGAATCAAGGCCTGAAGATGTTTTCCAGTTGCTGAACAAATACGAGTGTATCAGGAAAAAAGTCACTTTCCTGTTCTCTTTAATCTGATTCTAAAAGAAGTTGTTAGAGAAGAGCAGATTATCGAGAGGTTCTAATCTCGAAGGAAAATAAAGTTCCTTGGACCTCAACCTGTTGTCATAAAGAGTCTGCAGATATGCCAATCCGGTGTTAGCGGGACGCTACGAAGAGTATTGGAATTTTGCTACTTTCCCTTAGATAACAAGGGGTTCAAGGATAAACTGATCTGCACCAAGGTCGCAAATACTCCCTGTTTCCAAACTCGCTACTCATTCATACCGAGACTTTTGGGGTGGTATTATAAAATATACTATACAGATAACTAGTGTTAGAGATTCTGCTGTTGTTGTCAGCCAATTACTGCAACTCCCTCAGAACCGCCCAAGTTGAAAGGATCGTCTTGTAAATAACATATCGATATGCTTGTATCAACAGAGGCTCCAACTTATAAAAAATATTGGGGGGCCTATGTCAGGGGTCTTAATTTAAGATGAGACATAGTGGGTTTTTTTAGCACTCTAGAGTCATATGATCAACATTAGAACCCAGAAAACTCGACTATCGTTAACTCAACACTCCGGAGAACTCAACTAGCCGGACACATTTCATGGCTTTGAAAAACATAAACACGCACGTTATTTCCGTAAAAAACTAATTTAATTTACAGTAATAATTATGCTTATAGACTATTACAGAGCAGTGAATATATAGCTCTAAACAGACTGAAATTATATTCAAATAAATCCCAAACTATGATTCAGAGAATGAAACATAATATATTACTGTCACACAGTATTAGCACTTTGATTATTGAGTAATATAGCTAATTTGAGCTTACTTCGAATGAGGCTCAGGGTTCATTAAATAAAAATAATATCTCAAAGTTAGTGCTTTAGAAATATTTAAGTATTACACAATAATAAATATAAAAATATTCTAGTATTTGAAAATAACTAATACAGTCCTACTATAGTATAGGTATTTAATTCTCTATTTTATAAATATTTTAATATTGCTCTAAATTTTAAAGAATTAAAATAAAAAAATACAAACATAATTTTGTGATTTTACAGAGCATAATATCACTAATAATTTTCTCAAATTATTGGGGTTCCGTCCCGCCAAACGAATTTTTGAGGGGACTCGGGCCCCCTCAGGCCGCATAGAGTCGGCGCCACTGTATATCCATAGAGCTGACTTGAATAGTGTTAGGGGTACTTCCTTCTTCACCTTTTTAGGTCTAGCTTCCATTCGTCTCGAGTGTAACGTGAGATAAGGAACTTCGTTCCAAAAACGTGAAATATTTCACGCCACATACCCAGATATCTGATTTTATCTATCAGAAAAACTCATTGTCAATTTTATTTTTTAGTATAATTGTTGAGTTGTTTTCGTCTAAAAGAAGATATTTCCCGTTTAAATACATAAATGTAAAGCACCAACTATTGCGAACAGCATTGCATGACTTGCATATAATCTAAAATCATTATATTGCTTAACTGAAGGAATATTCATCATGCTAATAAATGTTTTTGAAGAGATGTACACTAAATTTTGAACACATGGTGACTCAAAATGAACTCCCTTAAAGTAATGCCTCCAATATTTCAAATTACTGAACTATAGTAGATATTGCGTTGAAGATTGATATATCACATAATTGTGGGTAATTTTAGTTTACATGTCACACCCATAATAATTAAGAAACATATAAAGTGGAAATTTAAAATTGATGACAGAAATCTATTGAGATATGAAAGATTTGAAAGTGATAGTCAGGAAACCAGCAAGGCGTCGTTCGCTGGCAGATTGTTGGGGAGAAAAAGGTCAAATTAGTATGTCACGAACGAAAGAGCCAATTCATGCTGCATTCTTTGACATAATACTGATTTCGGAAGAAATGGTTTTTAAACAGTTTCGAATTTCATTTGCACATATAGATGAAAATATATAGGAAAACATTCATTCCATCATAATTCAAGAATGACCAAAATGTTTTGTTAATATTGATAGAATTGTACCCATAATGAAAAGAATTTTATAATTAATAAAACACAAATTATTTTGTTACATGAAAGTACTACTACGAGTTTGATTTATATTTCATGTTTGTATAGGGCCCAAGCTTATATTAATAAGGAGTGAGAATGATTAGAAGAATCATTATAAGTCGGGGAGATTCTAGTACTTTGTATAATAGTTTGTTCAATAATGACAAATGACATAGTGAATATATAGATGTTTCCAACAGATCCAAATAGAACAGACTGATGACGCTCTTATAAAAAACTATTCAAAGATTTCAACCACGATTATAGATTTTTATTGACTACAGACTAACAGATACAATTCTTTGCGAAGCAATCCACAGATTACGAAATGAGCACTGTAAAAAAGTAAATTTGGAGATCTAGAGAACATGATTGTGAAAAAAACATACATAGAATTTGGAGATTGTCTTTAGATAGTTGATTGTTAGTGTTCAGTTATTCAGCAAATGCTGAATAGTTAGTTAAACTGTAATTCATCCTCATTTTTGAACTTATAGATGAGATCAAAGCTAGAAATTCACCACTACTCTTATGAGCATAAATAACTGTATTTTTCGTTTTCATCATTACATACAGGGAAAATTTTTTCCTTTCTGAATATGCCTCTCAAGTTCCGGTAAGTTCGCATATATGTGTACGGGGTTTTTGGCCAAAATGAAAGGTCTTTTTTCCTGTTCTCAATATACCATACAAGTTGATATTTCGTTCAGCCGGTTTTGTGTTATGTAAGGGACATTGAATTTATTACAACTTCATATAGATACTCTACCATGATTACTGCATAGAAAGCAACAAATTTCGGAACAGTATATGCCATGAAAATAAAAGAAACTAGTAGTTGTTTTTATGATTAGAAACATAATTGTTATAATGCCATACCTGTCAAGTGGGTGACATACGTACAATGTAATTAAATAATTGCAATATTTCATGCAACATTTGAACATTTTCCTACAGTATGGCACCACTTTTGGACTTCACCATAAGTATGGGATTAATTTTTCTGAATCATATTTTTTATGAACTTTCCGAAAATTTAAATGCCATACTGTAAAAAATCGTTTTATATATTAATTTTTCTTACATCGCAGCGTGCCTATCACGGTATTTCGTGCCAATGTCACAGTATGACGTATTCTTTTAAACTTATAATCGTATTGGGACAATCTGATTTCATTTATGCCATATTGTAATAAATAATTTCATGGCTTCTATAGGCGTGTTTTAAAAACGGTTGAAAAATACCATCTTTCAAGTATAGCACCACTTTTGTACTGCACTAGAAGTATGGCGTATATAATTTTGTCTGACTGTATCATAAACTGACAACGATTTAACTGCCAATATGAAAGAAATAGTTTTTCGAATTTTAAAAAATAACATGTTTGAGGGGGTATGACAGGTATTTTGGACCGTCGGCATGATATGGCGTGCTGATTTTCATACAAGATCAATAAAAAACAATTGTTAAAAAAAATATTCCTGTAAGAAATTAATTTCAAAAAAATTAAAAAAAAACATTTTCAAAAAAGTATGGCAGGCGTTAACACCCACCGGAGAAGTATGGCATATAGCGAGCGTCGGATTTTTTGTTGTTAAAATACCAATAAATTGAAATAATTTTGTGAAAGAAATTATTTGACACCAGATTTTCGAGCAATTTCAATTAATTATTCTGGAATTGCGACCCGCGCAACACCGATAAGAACGTCCCACTATGCAAATAATTGTTACAGTCACGTTAATTTAACATCACATTGTGCTAATGTTCTTCCCTTTTTTCCTCTTGTTTTCATCACATGCACATCTTCACAACCGCTTATGCCCAGCTTAGGGCTGTTAACTTTTGTGATGTTACAACTGAACTTCTCAGCGATGTTAAAGCGCTGCCTTTTTACATTACTGTGATGTTACTAGAACTTCCTCAAAAGGAAGTCTTTATAATGAACTAAAAGCAACATTTCTGTTACATTCAGAAATGCCTTTTAACATCTAGTACATGTTGATGCAATGTCTATGAAACAACATCTTACCAATGAAATGAATGCAACATTTCAAAAACGATACAGTATATTCTTTTAGATGTTGTATGGACATTACTTAAACCTCTAAACAATATACCTCAAACATTCTAGATTATATCCTATAGATGTTTCAGCAAATACACGGTGAACAACTAAAAACGCCGGCTGCCGGCCATATCTCAAAAAAGAATCATGATTCAACTTAAAAAAAATACCTCAAGGAAAATGAACCTGAAAAATATTTTTGTGTTACTAAAATATCCGCTAGGGAATGGAAAGAACACTTAAAAACATATAATAGGGTGATTATCACCAAGAAAGAAAAACTAAAGGTATCCTAAATATACAAACATAACGATTTCAAAAGTTGCATTTTTAGGTCACCTTTTGGTATATGTCTTTTTTGGAGATAATCACAGTATTATGATTTTGAGTGCTCATTCCACCCCTAGTGGATATTTTAGAAACTCATAAATATTTTCTAGCGATTTTTCTTTCCAAAAGGTAATGTTTTTTATTTGTACCAATATTCTTTTCTGAGATGTGGTCTACAGCCGTTCTTAGTTGTTCACCCTGTACATTTAAAATAAAAAAGCAATAGAAGATTTAAATAGTATATTAACTATTAATAAATAGAACACTGAAAATAAAAATAAAACAAATACAGCCTTAAAATAAATATCTTGTCCAGAAAAAGAAATCCAACCTAAAAACAAATATCCTGTCCGGGAATCCAACCTAAAATAATATAATAGTGTAAGCATATTACATAACAAGTGTGGAAAGTGATATATGACACATCTTAACAAAAATTGGGTGCAACTGTATATATATATATATATATATATATATATATATATATATATATATATATATATATATATATATATATATATATATCAAGCTGTAGTTGCTATAACCTAACACGATTTAAAACTGAATTGATAAAGATTACTGATACCTTATAGCTGGTTTACAGAATTTTTATTAGAATAATTTTTTAATATTAAAACTATAAAAATTTCAAACTATCAACACTTTACGAAACGTTACGGTATATCAACGGTATATCCCTCCACCCGGAATTTCAATGTTGAATAGCCGATTAAAGTATTAAAATGAGTATAATTAAGTTTTAATAATTATGATTTTGGAATAAGTACTTACCGATAACTGTTGTTCGTCCATTATAACAAGAAAATGCTTTTACTGAAATAAAACCGCGAAACTGAAAACGACGCTGCCACCACTTATAACCTACTTGTACGCCACGATCCGCCATATATCATGCTTGTCGTTGTTTTTTCGTCTTCTGTTTTCTTCTTTTTTATAATTTTATGAATACATCATTCAAACAGCTCACCCAGTCGCAGGAAGTTACTAAAGAGTAGTTCGAAAGTTGTAAAAGTAACTACAAAATGTGATCATCTCAGAAACATGTTAATTTGTAATATTGCAGTAATGTTCTGTATGTAACATTAGTGAGACCTATACAAATTAACATCGTATGGATGTTTCTTCGAAGAAGTTGCTGAAAAGAAGTTCATAGGATGTGTATATCGCTGCAAATTCAAGTAGTATGGTGTACATCTAAAATATGTTTTAATTGCATAACATGGATGTGAATGAAGTTGGTTATAAAATTTAAACATTTAGGAGATATCTTTTTAACGTTTTAAATAAACATCACGAAAAGTCTCTAAAAAAAACATCACAAAATAGACTTATGATGTTTCTTGTTCAGTGGGGCCAATTTCTTTCAATTTATTACGTATATGAACCCCCTGAAACCGCCATACTGTAAGAAATAACTTCACAAATATTTCCAGTATCATCTCTCGGTGTATTATTCGAACCTATGGGTATTTTTGAGAAAGCATTTTTATTAGTTTTTCCTCAAACTGTTATCTTCACACTATTTCCTCTACTTTTATCCATATATTTCAACCCGACCCTGTTTTTCATCACAGATACAAAATCTAAAACGAGGTTAGATTGACATCCGGGATGACACCCGAATTCCCGCTCTCATGTTCACTCGTGTTGATGTCAATTAGGCGCGTGCCGATGATCCGATTATACCAGGAAAGACTGTGTGTCTGCCTTTTTGTCTGCCCGTCCGTCCGTGTGCATTTTGTGTACTTCATATTATTGCTTGTAATTATAAAAGGTCGGATTGGGTTTGAGTGTTCGCTGCAAGGGGTGCGATAAAGATTCACCAGATTGTGATTAACAAGGCAGATCATCCGTTTTTCGCTGTGGGAAAAAATTATACTCAATAAAATGACGGTATTGATGACAAAAATAAATATGATGCCAAATCATGACACCATATTCCAACTTGCTACGTATAAGAGAATGAAAAAGACTTATAAAAGTTGAAGAGTTCTTGAAATACTTGCCATTGCGAACAATGAAACCATACATTCTCGAGGCAGATGAAACAAGCTGGGAGAACTTATACTAATCCAAGTTGAAATAATTGATATTGAAATGTGGGGCTAGGAGCTCTTACGAGATTGTAAATAAAAAAGGGTAACCTCTGGGATTCGAACCCAGCCTGCCGTAAGGAACTTCGTTCCAATAATAAATAAAATGTAATACAATTTTGCGCATGAAAATAGAAATCCTCTGTTACAGATTTTTGAATAATATATTGAAGTTTGTTTTTTATCTTAGAATATTTTTCATTGAATTCCAAAAACGTTTATGAGTAATATTAAAAAATAAATAGATATATTTATTTTTTAATTTTACTCATGAATGAAATAATTATTTGCACGTAATAACAGAATTCTTGAAAAAAACCGTCAAAAAAATTTGGATTAAAATATTTCTGAATGATATCAGATCTAAATACGATATCAAAATCTGACATTTCATGAATTAATGTCATTATAGAAATGAATTCCAATCATGAATATTCGAATCATAATGTTCTAGGCCAAGCTACAGAGATTTTTTTCATGTAAAAAGTGTTAGAAGCAAACCAGCTCCGCCATTGTTTGTAAAATAGTTCCACATAATATAGTGATATGTTTTTCACTCGACTTTATTATTTATATCTTTGTTATTAACAATTTTATGCAAAAAATCGCGATTTTTTTAGTTTTTTGCTCATAAAATTGAAACTATCAGAGGAATCGTGATGGTGTCAATAGACTTATTGTAGAAAATGAAAAGACGAAAAAAATGAGAGGTCGGACGACTCGATCAGACCCTTAGTCTGAGGGAAAATTGGAAAAAACCGGCCAAAATGCAGTTATTTCAAAAGTTTATAACTCGGTTATTTTTTGAGTCGTAGCATAGAGATTCCGGTTAGTATTATTTATCAATATAAACTTTATTTGTGCGAAGAGCAGGAACTGTCCGATGCATAGTTTTTGATCTGTGGCCATTTGAATATTTTACTTTGCAATTTTCCAGCAGACCTGAATGCGACAGGTATGGTCTGAATTCAATTTACAAAAAAGATTTTGAAAGTAGAATTCTCATAGTTCAAAACGTTCATCTTGGTTTTTCATGAAAACGCTAAGAAAAATATGTTAAAAATGAAGCTGAACATGACGAAAAACGGCCGAGAAATAACCGTCATGTTCAAAATGCCGACGCTTCCTAATGTCGTGCTTAACCTTGCCTGCTGCTCTACACCCACTCTTCAACTATTCTCACGCGCTCGGCCCTTTTTCGTCATGTTCAGCTTTATTTTTAACATATTTCTCAGCGTTTTCATGTAAAACCAAGATGAACGTTTTGGACTATGAGAATTCTACTTTCGAAATCTTTTTAGTAAATTGCAATCGGACTATACCTGTCGCATTCAGGTCTGCTGGAAAATTGCATAGTAAAATATTCAAATGGCCACAGATCAAAAACTATGCATCGGACAGTTCCTGCTCTTCGCACAAATAAAGTTTATATTGATAAATAATACTAACCGGAGGATCTACGCTACAACTGAAAAAATAACCGAGTTATGAATTTTTGAAGAAACTGCATTTTGGCCGGTTTTTTTCCAATTTTCCCTTAGACTAAGGGTCTGATCGAGTCGTCCGACCTCTAATTTTTTTCGTCTTTTCATTTTCTACAATAAGTCTATTGACACCATCTCGATGACTCTGATAGTTTCAATTTTATAAGCAAAAAACTAAAAAAATTATTTTTTTAGTTTTTGCATAAAATTGTTAACAACAAAGATATAAATAATAAAGTCGAGTGAAAAACATATCACTATATCATGCGGAACTATTTTACAAACAATGGAGGAGCTAGTTTTCTTCTAACACTTTTTGCACAAAATGCTCACTCTGAATCTCTGTAGCTTGGCCTATTCTTCAACTTGCTGATTCTATGTTTAATGAATGTGCTTCATGAGAGACTGATTTTAAAGCATACATAATTGCAACTTGACAGAGTGAGTCGCTTTATAGTCGTATTTTTCCCTGAAATAATAAACTATTGACGCACCTTTTCGTGCCTTGGTGTCTGCTTGTTCATTACCCTCCACTCCAACATGCCCCGACACCCACAGGAGGATCACTTTGCTCTTCCTGCCTAGATCGTTAAGTTTGTCTAGGCCTTCACAAACCATCTTTGAGTTGATGTTAGAAGAGCTCAACGATTTGATGGCTGCTTAGCTATCGGAGAGGATCGCAATTTCCTTGTTCGTGTATTTCCTTTCGAGGTGGAATTGAATGCGTCGTTGTATGGCGAAAACTTCCGCTTGAAAAATACTGGGGAACTGGCTCATGGGTTTTGAGTATTTGGTACGAGGCCTGAAGACTCCTGCTCCCTTGCTTTGGGGAGTTTTAGATCCGTCCGTGTACCATGTTATGTTATTTTTCCCCAATGCTAGAATGGATTATATGCTCCATTCCCTCTTGGTATTTTGTTCCGTTCGAAAGAATTTCTCGGAATTTAAATGTTCATATGTATGTATAAGCTTATGTATTTTAACGTTGTTTACACGATAAAGGGCGCAATTTTAAAGCAATAGGATTGAAAGTTTGTAAAAAGGTAGTTTCGTATGATATCTTGGATGGGATTGTTTTTTGTTCGAATTGATTGGGGGGTTTACCCCCTGCGGGCAAAATAAATCTTGTTCACACGATAACGGGCGTAATTTTGAAGCAATAGGGTTAAAAGTTTGTAAATAGGTAGTTTCGTATGATATCTTGGATGGGATTGTTTCTGGTGCGAATTGGTTGGAGGGTTGACGCCCCTGGGGGGAAAATAAATCTTATTTACAGGATAAATGGCGCAATTTTGTAGAAATAGGGTTAAAAGTTTGTAAATAGGTAGTTTCGTATGTTATCTTGGATAGGTATGTTCTTGGTTTGAATTGGTTGAGGGGTTGACCCCCCTGGAGAGGAAATAAATCTTGTTTATACGACAGAAGGCGCAATTTTGTAGCACTAGGGTTGAAAGTTTGTATCTGGGTAGTTTTGTATGATATCTTGGATGGGATTGTTTTTGGTTCGAATTCGTTGAGGGGTTGACCCCCTGGGGCGAAAATAAATCTTGTTTACACGATAACGGTTACAATTTTGAAGCAATAGGGTTGAAAGCTTGAATATAGGTAGCTTCGCATGATATCTTGGTTAGGATTAGTTTTGGTTCGAATTGGTTGGGGGGTTGACTCCCTGGGGGAAGGAATGAATCTTGTTTACATGATGAAGAGCGTAATTTTGGAGCAATAGGATCGAAAGTTTGTGAGTAGATAGTTTCGTATGATATATTGAATGGGATAGGTTTTAATGCGAATTGGTTGGGGTTGACCCCCCAGGAAAAAAATCACAATTTATTGAATATATTTTTCAAAATGGATACGTTATGAAAACCTGCTCTTCTAATACAGCTCGCTGCGATAAGGTTTTTTTTTGATACGTTTCATTGAGGTGTAATTGAAAGAATGAGAATATTTTATTTTCTGAAAATATTCGCCTTTTGTGTTCTGAACTAATTTCCTCCACTCTGTGCAAAATAGATAATTGCTTCAACATTACATTTTATATGTGCCCCAAAGAAATAATTGATTTAAGTATGGAATTCAAGTTCTTAGACGATTAAGTAAGTAGAAGATTCAATAAAGTCTTTTAAAATTATTTTAGAATCGTAATTTACAAATTTATCATTGCAGTGAGTTCTTCAACAACAAACATCTATATTTCAATGCTTCGAAGACAAAAATGCATACCTGTATATGAGCAAGTACATCACTGTATACTACATGAGCAAATGAAATTCGATTCTATTCAAATATTACACGAGTCCTCTTGAACACATTTACATTTAAATTTGCCACCCGATCCACCCCAGTCGATAATACGCGCATTGAGTAGTAATATTTCGAATGCATTTGAATGTGATATAACAAAACGAATTAAGTTATCATGGCTTGAAATGTTGGAATATTTGATGAGAGTTCGAATATAATTGGATTGATATTCCGAATTAAATTACATCACTTGAACCTCATAATTATAATAACGTTATTATATTTCTGTGCGCATATTAAAATAGACGAAATAATTGCTACTGGAAAAACAGTACAAGATAGGAGTCCTCAGTTTTCAACTACTATCAAGTTTACCTTTCAGGTTTTTTATATAGAAGAGTACAGAATGCTTCAGCTTTTTGAAGTTTATAAAAACGAATGACAAACAGCCTGTACATTTGTTCGTCCTACTTGTTAAAAATCTGATTCTACTTTCTAGTTGAAACTGAGACAATTTCAATATCGGATAGTTTCTCTGGACATTATAATCTTAAATTTTGATGTTAATTTCTCATGTAGCTGAAGCGAAAAATCCGACCGTAACTCTGAAGGACTCCAAATGAAGGTATCTACCATGATGATCTTCCTTTGTTCAATTGGAGGATTAATCGGTTTTGTTTCAGACTTATTTGAAAAAATGTCAGAACGGCTTAAAGATTTAAAACATGAAATGCCACTGAAGCTCATTTATCTATCTCCGAATTGGTCACTGAAAAATATTTCAGACGAGGTTCTTCAGTTTATTACCAAAGCTTTTTTTATGGATATTGATGATCTCTCAAATTCAACTGGAAACGAAATTCCTATCGGTGCTTTGTGCATTTACATCTGGCCATCAACGTATTTCACAAGCGGATTCTATAAATAGCTACTTAAGGAATATTTCCTACATTTAGTAACTTTCCAATATACCAAGACACAGGAAAACCTCTTCGATCCTCGTTCTCTATTGGAAAATGAAATGATTGAGTCCAGCTAATAAACTAAGCCTAAGCTGTTCACCCTGGCCTTAGAGGACATCTTCAAGAACCTGAAATGGGAACAGAAGGGCATCAACATAGATGGAAAGCGCTTGAACCACCTGCGATTTGCAGATGACATCAGCCTCATAAGTAGCGACGCCGGGGAACTCGAGAGCATGCTCCAAGAACTGAAGGAGGCCTCACAAGCTGTTAGTCTAAAAATGAATCTCCAGAAGACCAAGATCATGAGTACGAGGAACATGGTTGTCACTATTGACAATCACACTCTAGAAATAGTCGAAGAATACGTATATCTGGGACACAAAGTCAAGCTTGGAAAAGAAAACCAAACAGCCGAGATCACCAGGAGAATAGGCTCAACTTGGGTAGCGTTCGGAAAACTCAGCTACATTCTGAGAAACCCTAGAGTCCCCATGAACCTCAAGAGGAAGGTTCACGACACCTGCATCTTACCGGTGACGACATACGGCCTTGAAACTGCTACCCTTACAGTGAGCAGCGCAAATCGTCTTCGAGTTTGCCAAAGAGCCATCGAACGAGCCATGTTGGGGATGAGTTTGAGGGACCATATACCAAACGAAGAGGTCAGAAGGAGAACAAGAATCACAGATGTGGTGGAGCGAGTGGCGAGGCTGAAGTGGCAATGGGCAGGCCACGTCGCAAGAGATAACATCAAATGGACGAAAACACTGATGCAGTGGAGACCTAGAGAATCCAGAAGAAGCGTCGGCCGACCTCAACTAAGATGGCGATATGACATCCATCGCCATGCGGGCAAAAACTGGATCCATACCGCCCAGGAAATGACGACTTGGAAGGAGAAAGAAGAGGCCTATGTTCAGGAGTGGACGTCTAAAGGCTGAAAAAGAAGAAGAAGAAGAAGAAGAATAAACTACGTCTTTTATAAATCAACGTTAAATCTGATTCAACCTGTCACGCCTGAAGCTTATTCATCTATTCCTTGCTGAAAGTTTATGCCTATGCAGCTTTTTCTACCTTATTGGGCTAAAGTTGGTTCCACATTGGAGTACTGCTCTCATGCTTGGAGCTCTGCACCTATGCAGTCCTTGCACATACTCAATACAGAAGGGTTACTGAGGACGACCCGTCGTTAACTGCTCAACTTCACCAATAATCCTCTGCTAGAGTGTTCTGGAGGTTAATATACTATTTGATCACTAGCAAACATGAGCAACAACTATTATTTTCCTTCTTCGTTTTCGCCACTAGTTAAAAGCGATAGCTCACTAGAATCTGGCTCCGAAGAAGAAACAAATAATTTTGCAACAACGATTAGTAAAACCTCTACTTTAGAAGCATGTCAGAAGCTAACTCCTAATATCCTAATAATAATTTTGAACAAGAAACATCTGTCACATACTGGAACAACTAAACTGCAAATAGTAGAGGGGTTCTGATGGAATTTCATCTAATGTTTCAAAATATTGTTCGCCCGATCTTACACAACTAAATTGCTGTAATAACAACAACAACCTCCGATGTTGGTTTGTTCTTTTATTTTGCATAGTTAGATTCAATTCGATTTTTCACTACCAACAGCAATAAAATTATGTTTATAATTTCATATTAATTCATGAAACACGCTTAAGTAGTAGGCTATTTTCCAATGTTAGTTTCAGTTCAGTTGCTTGCTGGAAATATATTTGGAAAGATCAAAATTATATCGTATTTCTGTCGCTATCTTTTTCACTTTACATTGTTTTAAATGATCATTTTCATAAGGAATTACAATCAAGAATAAATAGATAAAGTTCGATTCATTCAACGTGAAAAGAGTAACACTGAAGTATTTCGACCCCGACATTTTCTTGGTCAAATAGTTTGGAATAAGTTGACTTGATTCACTTCGTAAGTATATATATTAAAAATTAAATAATAAGAAAACAACTTGTCTAAAAACCACAAAATTAAAATAACTTTTTATTCGACTAGTTTCGCCTGTTACAGCATTATCAAGACTGAATACATAATTGCAAAGACATCGCTAGAAAATATAAGTATTTCGGTTCTGTACCTGGGGGTGGTAAAATGTAATCGATGGGTCTAAGTTATCAGAGATTTAACAGTGGGGAGTGGTTTAAGTCTAACTGGTCATTGAGAAGAATGTAATTATGGGATTTTTGGATCTTGTTTATTTCCATGGCTTCCAGGAAGTTCATTATCATACCTTTATCACAGTTATGAAGAATTTTTGGTTTGAAAGAGGATGAGATGTTATGTTTTTTTGACTCTAGATGTTCCCTAAATGCTGATTGTCCGTTTTTTAGATGTTCTTTTATCCTGGTTTCAAAACATCTCCCGGTCTGACCTATATATGTTGAATTACATTATTCACAGTCCATTCTATAAATTCCTGTTCTCTTCATTGGATCGACTTTTGACATTTTGTTAATAAAAATCATTCTATCCAATCTGCTGTGACTCGAAAAAGCAGTATTCAACTTATTATTTTTAAAGAATTGAATGATCTTCGAAGAGGGGATATATAAGGGATGCTCACAAACTTTTGTACATTTTTGTTATTGCAGTATGGTCCATATAATTTCAAATTGATAAAATGTTTTTTTTTTTTGGAAATTAAACTATTTATTATTTTTAGTGGAAAATCATTGTTAATACCTATCGCGCGAATCACGTCAAGTTCTACCATAAGGTCTTGTTTTGATAAAGGAACCGAAAAAGCCCAATGAATCATTGAGTTAAGAGCCGCGAGTCGATGGCTAATTGGACTGAAAGAATTATAACTTATGATGGCGTCTGAGAAAGTAGGTTTCCTGAATATTCTATATGAAAATTTATCCTGTTGTTTCGATATTGTTAGGTCGAGAAAATTTAACGAATTATTTGTTCTGTTTCTACTGTGAACTTGATCTTATCATGTATTGAATTTAGATATGTTAGGTATAATTTAATATGTCGGTCTGTCCCATTGAATCCAACCAAGATATCATCCACATAGTGGTACCAAAAAATAATATGTTTTTTAGATAGATCTGATTCTAATATTGTGGTTTCCATGTTGTCCATGAATATGTCTGCTAATAACGGGCTGAAGGAAGAACCCATAGGAAGACCTGAATTCTGTAAATATATTTTGTTCTGGAATCTAAAAAAGTTTTGTCTCAAAACAACAAACTTCGTAAGGTGAAAAGTTAAAAATACTGGTTTCTCGCAAACTATGAGAGATTTTTCGGAATTTTCTTGCGGATTCGGCAGCATTTGGATATCATTAGATAATTTGAGATTGACATTGAAAACTACTGACTTCTTTGGAATTCGGCAAATATGACCCGGAAATTTCCACACCGAATTTTGCCATTTTTTTTCAGCATTTTTATCTACAAATAGCATCCGTCTGGCCCGGATGAGTCTCTAGTTTTTCAGTATTTGCGTGCATTTTGTAAGCATTAGATAATTTGCGATTTTCATTAAAAAAATGGGAAATTGTACGGACTGGCATCAATATATTTCAACCACCGACATAACGAAATCTATGGACAATTTTTCCAAAATGTTTGCAGCATTCGCCTGCATTCCAATATCATTCAATAATTTCATGAGAAAATGATGACTTGTCGGGACTAGCGTCAAGTTTGCCGGATATCTCAACACTCGATATTTCGCATTTCGCAATTTAAGAAAGGTTTATCAAAAATGGTTTCAGCATTCAGCTACTATTCGATAAATTTCAAGTTTCATCAAAAAATGGTATCTAGTCTGTGCCAACTTGATGTAGCCGATTACTCTTTTTCACAATATACGCTAAGACCACTCGACTGTGGAACAAATATTGGTTCTTTTAACGTTTTGATATGTTTCTTCTTCATGTCATAAATCATTATCATAAATCATTATCATAAATATATTGATCGTATCGAGAGTGTACAAAAGACAGATTTAGTGGAAATTTGTATTTGAGAAGTTATAATGTTATTTTACGTTATTATAAGGTCTTGAGTTTGGAGCACAGAAGGATGTACTTCGATGAAATGTTTTTATATAGAATTATCAATGACGTATATGATTTTCCGCTGATTGGTTATTTATCTTTCAATGTACCGCAGTATTCAAATCGTCATGGTACTCTTTTCTGTGTCCCAAAAGCAAGAACTAATTTATATTATAATTCTGTTTTTCTTAGAATTGCACGTTTTTATAACTGGCATATTAAAGATATTGATATATTCAATGAAAGTTCCGTTGCTTTTAAAAGGAAAGTATGCGGCTATTTGCTTCGTTACAATCACTTCTGAATTTTAGTATATTCGATAGATTTAAGTAATTTAAGGATATTGTAATTTCTGTTTCTACTTTTTTTTTTCTTGTTTCTACTTATTTTTTTTTCATTTTACTCTACTTCTTGGTTAATGTATCTCAATAATTTGTGAATTGTTTCCTACGGAAGCAACAAATTTTTTGCTTTTGTATTCAGTGGATCTCTGTTATTGGGCTTAGGCCTGTAGAGGCCCCCATTTGTAATAAATAAATAAATAAATAAATAACACATTGTTTTCTTACTTGACTCAAATTTAGTTATTATATGTTCATCAGCAATTTTACTCATAATACTAAATGGCAATCTAAATTTGAAGCAAATGATTAGTCTTTTTTTGTATTGAAATCTTTTCACAGGAAGTGGTATTTAATTTTCTGTTAATTTCTCGAAAACTTGGTTACTTCAATACTCGACCACACTGAAGTATATTATCATATCGATTCAGAGAAATATTCAATAGAACCCCAGGGTTAATACCTTTCCTTTACAGCAGAGCAGAACTAATAAGTACCAAGTTGGGAATACACATACCTGCATTTAAATTAGTTAACAAACATAATTTCTGCCCATGGACTTTACCACTAAATAAACATACCTCCTCGATAGAACTAATACGTAACACCCACAAAGATTATTTGGAAAATCATCGAAATTCGAATTTCATATACACCGATGCATCCCAAACCCAGACTCTCAAGAACGTCGGATACGCATATGTCACAAAAGACATCAGCAGATTATTTAAAATAAATACAGGTAGCGTATTCACTGGAGAATTACTAGCCATAAAAGAAACATTGGAACACATTAGAATCAGTACACAAAACGACTTTCACATATGTACAGACTCACTAAGTGCATTAGATAAAATAAAGAAACCAGACAAAGAGAACACAATAATACAAGAAATACAACAGTTAAGATATGACACATACATTCGAAATAAATCTATAACTTTCTACTACATACCATCACATACAGGAATAGAAGGAAACGAACAAGCAGACAAAGCAGCGAAGAAAGCATTAAAAATAGGAGAAGAAAAGTCGGTCATAACACTATCAGATTTCACCGCAATACCCAACCAAAAAATGAAACAAACGTGGCAAAATAGGTGGCAAAATGCACAAATATATATGAATAAAATACAACATATAGTACACAAACCACTTAAACTACCAAAGAAAAGAATAGACCAAACCAGAGCGTTGAGACTGCGTACAGGACATTCACGCATCACACACGACTACCTGTTAGAGAAAGGAGATCCACCTATATGTGCCAACTGTTCCGGAAGACTAACCATACAACATATCTTATTAGAATGCCCTCACTATACAAACCAACGAAAATACTTCAAAATTGACGAAACCATGGAAGACATCCTGGACGAAAATATTGACAATACTTTACTATTCTTAAAAAATATTTCAATGTATGGTAAACTGTAAACTGTAACATATACACTCAGGTGCAAAGAAAACGCAACAAGTTAAAATTTGGTAATATTTGAGAAGTCATAGTTTTTTTATTTATAGTTCAATTTTAAAAATTTTTTCAGAAAACTGTAGATGAAATATTTAGTTTCAACTTGCACATTCAGTCTTTTGTTGAAAGCTGCCTCATTAGTTATTCTACAGGGTTAATGAGAAGTTTGTTCTTGAACCCTAATTTCAAAACACCCTGTAGAATAATCGCGTTGTCAGATTCTTTCAAAATACCAGTTATTCTTAAGAATCATTTCTTCTCAACATTTTTTTTTTCATTTCATGCCTTTAAGTGCACTAGTTCATTTTTAATAAGAGAGAAAAGATCTCCAAACAACAGTTTACCCAATTTTAAGAACTGTTAATTTTTGACGAGATGGCTTTGCTTATTGTGCCATAATCTCAGTTTGACAGCTGAGTTTATGAATCCAGCAATGAGAAAGCAACAATATATTGTTCATTCATAATAATAAGCAATTATTGCAAACTTTATTTATGCAAATTGATTCAATTCAAATTAAAAATCAAACTTCAAAACAAACCAATTCATCTGCATCTTGAATAACCTGAAAGAAAACTTAACTTTTTGCAACACAATTTAGATTAATATTTTGTATTACCACCTCTAGCTCTTACTACTGCCTGCATACGTCGGTTCATATCTTTCAATAAGGTGACGAATAGCATTTTGAAGAATATTTTGCAATTCCTCCTGAATTGCTGAACGAAGCTCGTTTATCGTATAGTTTGATTTTTAATTTGCATTGAATAAATTTGCATAAAACGATTCTGCAATAATTGCTTACTATTATAAATGAACAATATATTGTTGCTTTCTCATTGCTGGATTCATAAACTGAGATTATGGCACAATAAGCAAAGCCATCTCGTCGAAAATTAACAGTTCTTAAAATTGGGTTAACTGTTGTTTGGAGATCTTTTCTCTCTTATTAAAAATGAACTAGTGCACTTAAAGGCATGAAATAAAAAACAAAATGTTGAAAAGAAATGATTCTTAAGAATAACTGGTATTTTAAAAGAATCTGACCACGAGATTATTCCACAGGATGTTTTGAAATTAGGGTTCAACAACAAACTTCTCATTAACCCTGTAGAATAACTAATAAGGCAGCTTTCAACAAAAGACTGAATGTGCAAGTTGAAACTAAATATTTCAACTACAGTTTTCTGAAAAAATTTTCAAAATTGAACTATAAATAAAAAAACTATGACTTTTCAAATATTACCAAATATTAACTTGTTGCGTTTTTTTTGCACCTGAGTATATATGTCTTCTAATGACCCTAAGCGGTCGAAGCAGTAAATGAAAAAAAAAAAAGTAATTTTCCTTGTTGATAAGGTGTCTATAGCACCTGAATCAGCAATAGTTTCCAGGCAGTTTTCGTATACTAGATTTCCAATTTTTCAAAAACCTGATTCGGAATTATAATACTCAGAAAGAATCAAGTTTCCTTCTGATCCTTGAATACTCCTGGTTCATTTCATTCTGTAACCCTGAAGCTTTTATTCTTCATCTAAGTGCCTATTCTTCAGAATGTCTTTAGATATTTCCTTGCGTTTCAATATCCCTATCGCAACCATATTATTCTTATAAGATGATAACATCGACACGATCAAATAACAATGTATTTCACTTATTGAAGGTTTTTCATCTGTTACTGTTAGTTTTCTTTCAAATCTTTTAAATTTTATGAAGAAGTCCTCCATGTTATATATTTCACTATGTGTCATTTTCAACAGTGTTTTACGAAATAGTAATAGAAAAGTGTTATTTTGTCTCTCGTAATTTTTTTCCAGTTTTCTTATTATCTTCTCTATATATTGATAGCTCTCCTAGATGCTCCATATACATGCTACCATATTTTGTTCTTCTATTACCATCTTATATCTATACAGTAAGTTATTGAAACTATTTCATGAAAACGGACCTATTCTATATTCGATTTTTTTTTCATTGATTATAACAACATATTTGTGAACAAGGAAAATTCTTCAATATTTTATAAAATTATCAAACTACTTTCCAAGGGAGCTGGCTATATATATTCCCGGAAGAGAATTCTACTTTCACAAGCCAACAGTGAATCATAGAAATCACACCGACTCTGCCTACAGCTGCTTCGATCTTATTACATAGATCTCATCAGTACAGTTCATTTGACACGGAGTGAATTAAGAAATTTATAATTGTTCCCCAACATAAAATTGAAGAGACCATAGTCAACTTGTATATTTTTCATGGTTTGCCAGCCGATTTTCTTGAAAATTGGGATTAAGGTAGTATTCATAACCTTCTTCAAAATCTATAATGTGCTTTTGCCTTAGGGGTGATAGCTACCCCATCTAGTGGGATGAATATGATTTTAGTCAAAATAACATCAATAATTGATAAACTGACTAATTCTAAGCAACTTTTATTCCATAAAGTTTTTTTGATAAGTTTATGGTTTTCGAGTTATTGAGGATTGAAACTGTGCAATTTTCATTGAAAAACGCTTGTTGTTAAAGAGTTTTTTACGAATAACTCAAAAAATCATCTGAAACAAAAATGTAGCTAATAACAGGGAAAAGAGATTCATTTTCGAATGACCTTTGTGAACTCAACAACGTCTGAGTTATCACTCGTTGAGGAATGGTTATTTTTCGGGAAACCCAAAACTGAAAACCAAACCTTAAATAATTTGGAAATTGAAAAAAATTTTCAGAATAAGTTCTTGTACAAAAGTCTTTTGTATAAGAATTGATTGACTTATAACAAAAATAAAGTCACTTTTTTTAAAATTTAACACTTACTCTGCCTCGTCATGACCACCCTTAAAGAAATTAATGGTAAACCACTTTCAATTATCTTAACTTAAGTGTTATTAATATGATCCATGTGATTTGACAAGTTTAGAATGCTTAATTTATTAAAAAATTGTTGATTGAATCGAAAATTGCATTTTCGTAATTTTGAAAAAAATTCATTTTTCTTAAATAAACCAAACACTATTCAAGATACGAAAACTGTTCCTGATGTTGATTATAGGGTTTTAAATACTTTTAAAACTAGTTTTAGAAATTACTACCATCAGGGGATGATTTGAAGGGGTTGCAACTGTCTGATTAATCATAAACTTGTTTGAATATATCTACAGATCTACAAATAATTCATTTAAACTTTATTTCAACTAAATACATGCTAAAATCTACGATTTTTCAGTTTTTTTGCGATAAGGGGTAGTTTACGCCCCTAAACAATAAAAAGCTCATTTCGGCAGAGTATAGATTTTGAATAGGAGGGTAAGAAGAGCTCAATTCCAATTGTTTATCAAAATCGGTGTTGATTCTCAAAATTCCACGGTTTTACAGTTTTTTTACCGCTGGTGACTGGACTATTGACTGTGAGAGCCCAAAATCTGAGATTTGAAGTGGACTGTTCTATAAGGTTACTCCAGATCAACTATACATTATTATTATTACATAAAGATATACATTCATAATAACCTCCATTATAGAAGCATGAACTGACTTCTATAAAACCAGGACAGGAGGAGGAATGAAATAGAAAAGCATAGAATAAATTATTCTTGTTATTCTCAACAAACTACAAACATAAGGATTTGAATAATTCATTTCCGATAAAATAGACAGCAAAATAATAGAGATGAGGGCCACATTTGGTAGCATGTGGTCCAGAACCATATGTAGCCCCTGATATGATTAAAGGGACCGACTAACGAAAGGGGATCTCTTACGATTTACTATGTTTATCTATCACGATCGAGAGCAATTCAATCCTTTGTTGGAAATTGAACGGAGTGAGGTAGATATGAAGTGAAGTGTTGACGCAGACTGAGTTATGCTCAGATCGCAGATGTCGCGTTGATGCGTACATACTTGGTTGACATTGTGTAATATTCTTCCTCCACTAATATTGATAATACTCTTCTATTTATTTCTCTATTGATTATTAGTATTTATTCCAAAGCTGAAGTTTCACCGGAGGAACATTTTGTTGCTGAATGTTTCTCCTTGTTGCCAAGGGTAGAATCTTATGGCAACAAACGTAAATTTCTTGTTTCCACTGAAGCAAATAAAATTGTCAATAGTTGAAAACCTGAAAATTTTTACTAGTTGGGATCTGGATAAGTTTCCAACACGGATTCTTTCACAAATGTTTCCTATTTTCTGTTGAATTTTACCACTCAAAATGGAAACCCGCGACAAGTAAATATTATGGATGGATTTGAAAACCAGTCTTGTGTTTCTGCGTTGTTTTGTGACTTAAGCAAGGCATTTGATTGTGTGTCGCATGAATTGCTGCTTGAGAAGCTCGGTGCGTATAGATTCAGCAATGGAAGTATCCGGCTAGTCCACTCATATTTGCAGAAACGATGCCAGGTTGTGAATGTAAATGGAGTGTTGTCCACGCCAACTTTTTTTTTTTTTTTTTTTTCTTTCTTCGGAATCAAAATATAATCTTTCAACGGGATTACGAAAAATTTTTAACGACACACGGCCGATACGCAAATAACGGATTCCGTTAGTTATAATCCTCGGCTGCGCCTCGGATTACAATATCCAACCTCATCCGTTATTTGCTACATATCGGCATATTACGTTAGTAACTATTACGCAATCAAAATTGATATTTTCTGTTATTTAGACATAAGTAGCTAAGTGCTAAATAAAAACTATTTTCATTTCATTTCATTTCAATTGCAAAATCCTCTTTGACTAGCGAACTTGTGTGAAATACTCTCCATTTATTTGAAAAAATACCTAATGAACATTCAAAAAATCTACTGGCTCTAGTTAATAGATAGTTAAGTACCTTTGCTTTCAATAAATGTTCACCAGAGTAAACGCTTCGTCTGATACAAATATGTGAGGTAGTAATGGCTGCATTGTTCTGTTCCTGGAAGTGCGGTTTTCTCTGTTAGGTCAAGCTGATTTTTTGCCAGCTACTTCCAGAAATTTGACACTTTGAAAATATTATGTGCCGATATGATATTATTAGAAAAATTACAGAAAAGTGAAACATGGCCAACAGCAGTTCAAGTGAGGCGTTTTAGTTTTTTTTTTTCGACGATCATTGCAATTGTAACAATAACGAATCAACCAAAGCAGCTAAAGGCTGCTACTATGAAGACATTAGCCTGATAAACCAAAATTAACAATCAATAAGTAATAAAATAGATAAAATATAGTTGATTATTTCAGATGAAAGATGCTGCAAACTACTCACGTTAAGTGAACATTGGAAAAATGAGAAATAACTAAAAATGTATCAACTTGGAAACTTCAAACTGATATCAAGCTATTGTCGAAAGGGGAAGTCAAGGCGGTACTCGCGATAAAGCTGTTTATTGTAAAAGATCTGTTCAAGCTGTGAAACGCGAAGACATCAAAAGTCTTTCTCAGGAGGGTGTTTTTGAGTGTGGAGCAGATAAATGTAAGATGGAGATTGTTGTAGTTTCAATTTATATATATATATATATATATATATATATATATATATATATATATATATATATATATATATATATATATATATATATATATATATATATATATATATATATATATATATATATATATATATATATATATATATATATATATATATATATATATATATATATATATATATATATATATATATATATATATCCAATACAGAAATGAAATATAATTCTAATTTGTTGAAACATTTATCATTAACAGCTCAATTCAATCAGTTTATTGATGCAATTTCTCTCATATATATTTTAAATGTGAGGAAATATGCAAATCTAAGATCTATTTTCTACAGAATTTTTTATCAGCTTATCAATAAGTTTGAAGGGTTATTTAAGCTTAGGAGGATGAAACAACATTCAAGTAGGTTTTTATAATTTTATTTTATTATTAAACATTTTGAAAATTTTCGGAAAATTTCCATCTAGTGGAAAATTGAAAATTATATAATACAAATTCATGAAGTTAATTACATATATACAAAATAAAATACCTAATGGTGAACGCAAACTAACATCTAGAGTTGTTCGATAATTCTTTTTCAAATAGGAAGTGAAATATGTTCTGATGTTATTATATCTGAGACATTGAACATAAAAGTACACGAATCTGTGTTACAAGACGCTAGCCCATTATCAATAGTTTCACAACAGAATGCTGTACTCTGGAAAATTGACATAAAAAAGAATATATATATGTAGAATTATCATAAATTTATTAGTCTAATATGAGTATTTTTTATTCTTTTGAAATAGCTTCTCAACTCGTAAAACAATAAATTATTGAAACAAAAATGAAAAATGTTGGAAAACTGGTAGTCAGCCCAAATGTTAAAATAGAAAAGATGGAAGAAGCTGATACTAATTGAATATCAGACGGCCAAGTAAAAAAAGTCAAGTAAAATTCTAAGAATGGCAATTCTATCTTATTCAAAACTATTTTTTAAATCAAATTAATGTGTTTATTACTGAATGATGGCTCTTAAATCCGTCTCTGATAATTTTCTGTTACGAAAAATGGGGTAACAAAGGTTTGCTCCTGATAATTAATCTGCCTGATAAAAATATGCAGATGACATAAAACCTGTCACTGTCGATATTAATCTATCACTGAATCGAAAAAAATCGATTACTCAGCAGGCTGAGCTTCTCATATTGCTTCATTATAAGTCTTTACGAGATTACCAGATTCGAAAGCCATTTGATATTTCCGAAAAAAAAGAATTATGAAATATTCTAAATATCAACTAAGACGCAAATTCTTAGTTATGAATTAAGAATGTGATATTCACTCTCAGATCATATTTCACTCCATATAACAAAATCATTCAAAATTCTTTACATATCTAGAACATAATATATGTTGCATTTAGTGTCCCAAATTACCTAACGTGTAATTCTGACTAGATAACCAACATTTTCGAGAGTGAGATTCAAATAATTTGATATGTAGGTATTTTCATGCAAATTTAGAGAAAAGTGACAATAAATACAAAAAAATTCCATTGCTTGTAAAAACAGATATTATTTCCCAAAGATGTTCGGTATGGACTATTCTTTTCGTATACGTTATGATCTCACTTCATTGATCCGTGGGTGACTGCATTTTCAACCTTTCAAAATATTTTTCTCATGAAAGAAAATATTTGGATTCATTTGATAAAAGTATTAATTATAAATCAACTTAATCGGTAAATAATTATAAATCATCTAAAGTAAGACATTTGGCTTAATTCTACTCAAATTGCTTTGGATAATTATTAACGCATTATAAATGATTTTCTAACTGATTTGAAAATTCAACAGTCTACCTATATTACTGCTTGAGTGGGCATCTCCTATTTGGTAACTAGTGATGGGCAAGTTCATAAAGGTGGACAACATGGTCTCAAATGGTTCTGAAAGGTCCATCCTCTTTGGTTTGTTCAGTAAATGCAATAGCTCTCAATTATCTAAATATATGGACCTACAGATAATTGCCATATATAACTCCCTTATTTTTGAAATTATTTGAAAACCTAAGCACACTAATATCATAATACCCAAAAGTACTACTTATTCAGTTACAATAAAATTTTATGTCCTTTTATTTATACAAAATTTGGAAAGGTACCTAAAATACTTAAGTTGATAGCCAAAAACTGTGGGTAAGAGAAGTCCATTATTGATAAACTAATATCTAAAAACCAATGAAAACGGCTCCTTAACCATGTGTATATGAACATTAAAAATGTAGATGATCCTATAAGTACCAAAAATGATGACCTCCTTATTAGTCAATAATAAGGACAGACAAACATTATTAATGTCTGGTGTATATGCATCAAAATGTAGTCATTGTGATGCATTTATGTTGGTTAAACTAGTAGAAACATCGGTACAAGATTAGACGAATATAAAAATTCAATCATCAAAAGTAAGAAAGTCCCTAGATTTCGGAATATTGCATAGAGAATAACCATTCATAGATTTGGATAATCCAGAAATATTGCATTCAAAGAACAAATGAAAAACGATGGACTTTTTAGAAGCAGTAATAAAAATAAATAGATTTTTGCGTTTTAAAATCACTCAATCACTAAAATTTTTAACATAGCTTGATACGCCGAAACATATAGAAGTAAATATACCAATTTTAGAGGAATCAAGTCAAGTGGATTATAATTTTGAACAATGTTCCACCAAGTACTGACGAAGCATTCAATTGACGTTATTAAATCTGTTAATTTCAGTGATTCAATTAAATAAGCAGTAAACTATATGATATCTTGACATGAATTGTAAAAAATACTTTGAAAGTTTGAAAAGTAGCTCACAAATTGTTTTCTTAAAATTACTCATCGTATAGTTTGTTCGATTATATACACACAAGTGGAGTATTTGTCATCAGTGATATGGTCGGTATGAAAAATAAATACCAAATATGTATATCGTTGTGTAACCTACGTTTCATGTTACAAATTTGTACAATATTCATAAAAGTGTAAGCACTAATTTCACTACAAATTACCTCGGGTGTCACCGTAATTTCTTATATACAATATATAAAACTATGTACTAATTAGAATTTTCATGAAGAATCCCAGCTGGAAGCGATATGTATGTAAATTTCTTAGAAGATATGTTGTCCGATGGGATAAAATGCAGGGGTAGTATATTAGTCATATTCTTGCTTCATTCTGAGTTTCGTATATATTATGTACATCACAGATCATTGAGTAGATTCGATATTTCAGCATATCCAAGAATACTATAATGGAGCTTTCGATATATTGATAAAAGGATCAAGACGAATTATTATCTAACAAAAATGCTAACTCGGTAGTTGAGAAAATCGAAATAAGGTTGTGTTATTACATCCGTATTACATGTACACAAGATTGCTCATGAAAGATAATCAAAATATGATTATCATAAAAACTCATTATATATATATATATATATATATATACATATATATATATATATATATATATATATAAATATATAGATATATATTTATATAAATATATAGATATATAGATATATAAATAATTATATAAATATAAATATATATATATATATATATATATAAATATATATATATATATATATATATATATATATATATATATATATATATATATAAAGAAACATAATATGATGCGCATAGGCCAGCAGCTATTCACACGTGTTTCGGACGTATAGGTTCTCATCAGAACGTCGTAGCCAAGTTTAATATCGATAAAGAAGTAGTGTTCTTATGTAGTTTCAGTGTATGGATACCTGCTACCTTGTGCCGACGGCCAATTTCCAGGTATCAGGTGCTAAAGATGGAAAAAAAACTCAATTCACTCTTCTTATTTTCTCAGTCTTGATTTTTATAAATGATACTCAGGGAACTGCTTCGATACCTTATGCAAGCAGCCAGACCAATCGTATGGGAGAAACATCCAGCTAGACACAAATAAAGTGCCCCTATGAGTATGACAGTATGAGCGAAATGTCATGATTTGCTCATTTAAGCGCGATAGTGATTATCTATGTGCCTCAATTTCCCTTCTATACTTACTTTCATAACATTTCGCTCATACTGTCATACTGATAGGGACAATTTATTTGTGTCTGGCGGGATGTTTGGCGCAAACGATCGGTCTGGCTGCTTGCATAAGGTATCGAAATAGTTCCTTGAGTATCATATATAAAAATCAAGACTGAGAAAATAAGAAAAGTGAGTTGAGTTGTTTTCCATCTTTAGCACCTGATACCTGAAAATTGTCTGTCGGCACAAGGTAGTAGGTATCCATACACTGAAACTACATAAGAACACCACTTCATCCCATACATATTATTGCTGAGAAAATGACTAACGTCTTGCGGCTCTGGGATCTTGGACTATTATATCTATAACTTCGATTTGAGGTTGTAAGTTAAAGACCATTTACGTGCTCCGACGCGTCAACCCGAACGTCGAAATGATCGTGCTAAATAAGAACCATGCAACCACCAACATCCCTCCTCTTTTTCTATCCAATTGTAACGCGTGTAGTGTCATGACTTTCAACCTGACCCTCCAGTTCACGATCTGTTGTCAAGTTGCTTAGTGTCATTTTTTTTTTAATTTTCTTCACAGTGATTTTCCGTCAAGTAATCATACAAGATTACTCAGTGGCTCCGTAGCTCAGTGATCAGTGCGTTGGACTACTGCACAGAAGGTCGATGGATCAAATCCTGGCCGAACCAACTAATTAATGCGGAGCCACCTCTCGGAAGGCAATGGCAAACTTTCGAGAAGTATCCTGCCTAGTAAAGCCACTCTATAAAGACGTTCGGAACCGTCGTAAAATTGTAGGTCCCTCCTATTCGTATACCACTGTATCACGCACAACACGAATAGTTGTAGAGAGGTCGCCTACAGCCTAAAACGGGTACGGCACAGAAAGAAGAATCATACAAGAAGAAAAAGTTATGTTTCTCGAGTATTGGAAATAATGCGGCTATTTATGGATATGGAAGATAAAAATTATACCAAGAGCGGTCGAACTAAAAATGTTATAGTTATCCATAGATATAAATGGATCCATTTGAAAAAGTGGCGAAGTAAAACCAAATCTCCATAACCAGAAATTTGCAGCAGAAGCCACAAATGTGCGATTACAAGGGACTTGTTTATGTTTTTGTTGTTTTTCTCAACTCCAAGATTGGCTCTCAGGAATTCATCTAGGCTGTTCTGAAGACCAAAAAATACGAAACACGTGTCAATGGCTGCTTCTATATTATACAGGTTAGATCGATTATTTTCTTTCTTCATAAATGAATATAGATACATATATATATATATATATATATATATATATATATATATATATATATATATATATATATATATATATATATATATATATATATATATATATATATATATACTTGTTACCTGATACCTGTAGAACATAAATAAATATTCGCAATACTCAATAGATTTAGAACTAATCATTCAATCATTCATCTACTACAAATAAATTTTCACTATATATTCGGAATCTTTGTTAACTATACACTGAAGTCTTTGGTACGAGTTATTCTGTTCATAAATTGCACTGTAATGGTTATACTTATACATATAATGTTTATTACATGAAGGAGGCTTGCGGAGATACTGCTTGTTATACATATTCAAAATCCTTGAGAAAGTGCTACTTGCTTGTAGCTAGCAATGGATTTCCATAGCTTGGTGAAGTGCAGGTTGCAAATGCGAATGGATGATTCATTGTAGCAAAGGAGGATGACATGAAGCTCATTCCTGAAAGATAAAATATATATTCAAATACTGAAAGAATTATGTTAAGAACATTCGAATAGAGAAAGAAGTTGCTTTAAAAAATATGCTCTTTTTCAGCTCCATTCGAAATTATTCAATTTTTTCTAGTTCTACGGCGATGGAAACGAAATATTAATTATAATTACTGAATGTTGTTTTATATGATATGATTACTCTCAGCCACTGGAACAAGATATTTCAGTAATTCACAAAATGTAATAAATGTAATATAAAAGCAATTATACTATATTGAATATATATATATATATATATATATATATATATATATATATATATATATATATATATATATATATATATATATATATTCAAAATCACTTCAATGATAATTATCTAAATCAAAACTTCATAAAGAAATAAAAACTAACTTTTCACAGGTTGAAATAAAATATATTGAGTAAACGCGTTTCGTCATAACATTGACTTCATGTCATACTAATTAATGGTATTATAAATCAATCTATCCATACGAAAAATTGAACATAACAGAGGGGGTTCCTAAAGAAACTGAATAACAATAAGCAATTCATTCAGAGTTATAGGTAGGTATCTGAACAGATTAAGGAGAGGAGGAGGGTTTCTTTCAATCTGGTCGTTGAGTAGGTTTCCGGAATTTTTTTATTTATTGATGTAAAGAGATTCCCAACAGTTGGTTTTGTAGTGTGTTTACTAATTGTAATATATTATAATTGTGATTAAAAGTATGGTTTTCTCGAATAATATGGTATGCATAATTAGAGTCACTTTTTGGCTTAAATTAGCTACGTTGGTGTTCGCGTATTCGAGTTTTGAAATTTCTAATTGTACGTCCTATATAGAATTTTTCACAATCGTTTATTGTTTTTAATCAATTGTCCAATGCTATTGTTGGTTTTATATGAAACTCTAAAATTTTGTTTATGAAGAAACCATTTGCGGTTTTCGGAAAGTTTGCCCAAGTATGTTGAACTGTTAGTTACTGTACTTTTCTCGGTTATAAGTGGGTAAACTTATGGAATTACCATTTTGTATTTTTTATTCTGAATGAGACTATCAACCATATTGGGAATTAAGCAGAAAACTGACTTTATTTATGCGTGGCATTTTATTCAAGAAAACCTTACCTTTCATTTCAATTATAATATATTACAATTAGAAAATAGTCTCCACAGAACCAACTGTTGGGAATCCCTATACATCAATAAATATAAAAATTCTGGAAACCTAGTTAACGACCAGATGGAAGTAAACCCTTCTCCTCTCCTCAATCTGTTCAATATACCTACCAATAACTATGAATGAATTGTTAATTGTTATTTAGTTTCTCTAGGAACCCCTCTATTATGTTCAATTTTTGGTATAAATAGATTGCTTTGTAATACCATTATTTAGTATGAGATGAAGTCAATGTTATGACGAAACGCGTTCACTCAATATATTTTATTTCAACCTGTGAAAAGTAAGTTTTTGTTCAATTCAATCCAAATCGAAATTTAAAATTTGTATCTCTTCGAGGGATGGTATTTTGGTTGTATTCAATATTCATTGAAATATTCTGAAGAAAATAATCAAGTGAAATTATTTGAAGTCTCAACTAACTTAATTAATATTTGATTAATTTGAAAACTTCAATTTTTTATGAATTTATCAGCATAAAATAAATAGGGCGAATATTACATCCATTTTCTGCCATATCCACACTGAACGCTCAAGAACGAACACAAACTACTTACTTCAAATAGCTTATCATTCATAAAAACTAATGTAAAACAATTAGAAACAGAAAACGGACGGCAGATAATGGAAAATTATAAGCAAAACGGGTGCAGAAATAATAAAATAATATACTAACATTGTACGGTAGCCAAATGATGCCAACCGGTGATAGGCTGGTGGTGGAAAAGCGCGGGAGCGGGAGTGCGGGAGGTCGCCGAGGTAGAGGAAGACACGTCACAGCCTGCCCTGATCACAGGGGCGAAAGCGCTTTTCTCTTTGTCTGTCGTTTCTGCTTTGATAGTCGAAGCATTTTCATTGTTGTAGTGCGGGCCGAAATGATAATGTCCCGTCTCAGTTGAAACTAAAATAACAAAAATCAAAAGAAAAAAATTAAATTAATTTCAGACGATGTGAAATGGTTGACTAAGAAATAGGTAAGTATGCTGAAGTTATGCAATAATTCCTCACTAAGTTAACAGTTCGAGTGAAATAGTGTGTGCTGGCATTACTGACTGAGAGAAGTAAAGTAAAGTAAAGTAAAGTAAAGTTTATTGATTTCAAAAATTATCCATATATCAAAAGAAAAAAATATATATCACAGATATATAAGATAAAACTGAAACATGTCAAAAGAACAGTAAATTCAATTATGACCACAAAAGACCCTAAATTCCTCCATGTTATAGGGTTCGCACCGAAGAATAAATTTGTAAACCCTTCTCTTGAAAAGCTCGTAACTCCCTATCACCTGTAGACTCCTGGGCACGCAATTGAACATCCTAATCGCCATATACTGCGTACCCTTTTCCCGGAGAGCTGTTGAATGTGGCGGGAAAAAATAGGGATAAATTTGCCGCGTGTTATTCTTATTTCTGCAACTCTCAAAATAGTGCCTCTGTTTGCGAAGAAACAATAAAAGCCTATATATATATAATCCATATACCGTCAAGATGTTATTCTTCGCAAACAAGCCACGACAAGATTCTCTGTATCCCATACGAAGTATAGTTCTTAAAGCCCATTTTTGAGCAACAAATATGCATCCAATATCAGAAGAACCTCCCCAAATTATGATGCCGTATGAAAGAATGGAGTGAAAATTGGCGTAGTAGAGCATCTTCAAAATATTAACGTCAACCTGATCCCTCAGCATGTATAATGTATAGGATACAGTGTTAAGTTTTCTCCTAAGCTGATTAACATGTGGTCCCCATTTAAGTTGTTTGTCAATGATAATTCCCAGGAACCTGACGGAATCCTGAACAGTAATGCTGCAGTTGTCATTACTAATTATATTTGGGTGAGTCAGTCTAGACCTATCAGAACAAAAAAACAGACATTCAGTCTTCTTCATATTGACCACAAGTCCATTATTGCCACACCAACGATTGACGCCATCCAGAACATCCTCAGAGGCAAGCAAAGCTGACGGAACGTCCACAGATCTCACCAGAAAATTTGTGTCATCCGCATACATTACCGGACAGCAGCGATCCCCCGAACAAGCCTCAGCAAGCGAATTGATGTATACTATAAACAACAGCGGACCCAGGATGCTACCCTGAGGAACCCCCATAGTGATATCTCTCTCACTAGAAAAGTGCGGCATGCCCCCAATCTTAATGACTACTTTCTGTTTTCTTTTGCTTAGATAACTCTTGATGAGTTTTAACTGATTTTCACGGATCCCGCACATCTCCAACTTTACTAGCAACCGGTCATGTTCAACGCAGTCGAATGCCTTGGACAGGTCGAAAAAAAGGCCCACAGGAATCTGGATTGAATGTATTATTATTATTATTATTATTATTATTATTATTATTATTATTATTATTATTATTATTATTATTATTATTATTGTTATTGTTATTGTTATTGTTATTGTTATTGTTATTGTTATTGTTGTTGTTGTTGTTGTTGTTGTTGTTGTTGTTGTTGTTGTTGTTGTTGTTGTTGTTGTTGTTGTTGTTGTTGTTGTTGTTGTTGTTGTTGTTGTTGTTGTTGTTGTTGTTGTTGTTGTTGTTGTTGTTATTATTATTATTATTATTATTGTTTCAGCAGTAGGCGGCCGAAACGATGAGACTGCTGTTGATGCTTTTATTTTTGTTTAATTTTTAAATTATTATTATTTAAGAGATGATTAGGCAAAGTAATGTTTTAGTTGAGTGCATTAGCTTCACGCGAACACTTATAGTTTACTTAGTCACTTGGACATACAATTATCACAGATTGTCAGACATAAGATCACAGCATTGTACATTGAATTATCTTAGCATTGGTACAAATCTATCATAGGTTGCTTTCCATATCCCATATATTTTAAAAATAATGTACAAAATTGGTATTTACAGATCCCTATCCACTCTATTCTTAAAAATGGTCACGGAGGTTGCATTGACAGTTTCCTCACTTAGCCCATTCCAAGGATACACAGTTCGATTGCTCAGAAAGTTTCTTCTTGGTAATTTAGCGCATCTTTCTTTGCTTAGTTTAAAATTATGACCTCTTAGGGCAGTCTGAGTGATCATATTAAATGAATTGAGGTCCACAGTAGTGATTGTGAAGAATCTTGTATGTTTCTATTAAATCCCCTATTTGCCTTCTCTCTTTGAGTGTTTGGAGATTAAAGACGGCTGATCTTTCACCGTAGGGCAAATGTTGTGCTTCTATTGGGATTTTTGTAGCTCTTCTTTGACATCTTTCCAGCAGTTCTATGTACTTGACGAAGTATGGACTCCATACGCTGTGGCCATACTTAAGTATCGGGCGTACATATGTTTTGTACAGCTTTTTCACCATCTCAACCGTCTTATTTGCAAATGACCTCTTTATCAGAAAAATAATTGTATTGGCCCTTTT
Organism: Cynegetis impunctata; assembly: GCA_030704885.1. Classification (NCBI taxonomy): domain Eukaryota; kingdom Metazoa; phylum Arthropoda; class Insecta; order Coleoptera; family Coccinellidae; genus Cynegetis; species Cynegetis impunctata. The sequence goes on along the minus strand of JARQZK010002901.1, from coordinate 512,524 downwards.
TACTATTTGACCTATATGGGTCTTCCATTTCAAGTTCGAGCTGATTATAACTCCAAGGTCTTTTTGTTCATTCACTTCTTTCAACTGGGTGTTGTTAAGCTGGTACTGAAGATGTGGGTTGTTTGAACCGATATGTAGGGTGGTACATTTAATCTCATTAAGCTTAAACTGCCACATTTCAGTTCACATTTCCAGTTTTTCTAGATCTTCAATCAAGATGTCGTATTTCCCTATATCTTGGTGTCATCTGCGAAAAACGAAATTTCAGATCTTATATGATGGGAGAGATCAGCAATGTAGACAAAGAACAGCAGGGGATCAATAACAGACCCCTGTGGGACTCCACTCTCTACATTATATGGTTCTGACAGTGTGTTTTCAATCCTCATCATACAGGTTCGTCCCCTTAGGAAATTCTCGATCCATGTCAACAGCTTTTCCCGTACTCCACAATGCTCCAGTTTCAACATTAGCCTACAGTGTGGAACTTTGTCGAAGGCTTTTTCGTAGTCCAGGTATATTACGTCAGTGGGTTTGTTGTCATCGTAAGCTGTTGTCCACTTATCCAGACATGACAGCAATTTTGAGACGGTGATATTTTTATCAACATTCATTTTAATGTATTCTTCCTTTTCAGATTATGTTTCTCTATGGAGTAATGTAACGACTTGTTCAATAGTATTGAAAATAACAGTCATCGTTGAATAGGTTACAGAATGATCATTATAATTTATTTGATGTTTTACTGAAAAATTTTACTACTAACAATATTCGCAGCCTCCTTGGACAGCGTGCTTCCATTGGCTATTGTAAGTGGTAGAATCAAAGGCATTTTCCCTCTCTAAATGTGTTTTTATTTAATTGGTTGAAGGAGTTATCTACCATCAACTCTTGTTTGCATATTTTCATGGTACAATAATAAGTTTGAAACTATCAACTCTTCAAAGTAGTGTTGTATGAATTCCTACAAATAGATATCTGTATCTATACAGTAACAGTGAAAATTCTTCAAATCACCCCTGATCAAGAATAGCTGTTTCTTTTTCTATCTGTTATGATTTCTTCAATATTACTCATTCTAGACGGAGTGTGTTATCAGAATTTTTGTTTTTATTGATATTTCTGACCAAGAAATTGAGGTTTACTGAATCCATGAAGAAGTTCCCAGAATTTTCAAAATTATTTTGCCTGAGCTTTTCTCAGGTGGAACTGAAGCTGACAACTCCCCTTAAAAGTCTTGGAATTATTATAATAAATGGCAGTTCGTGCCATTTTTTCATCACCGGTTCTGTTAAGAACCGCTTCCTGATAGATTAATGCTCTTGATATGTGCACGGAAAATGGGTGCATAGTATCTGCATACCTTGATTAATGAGTGAATATGTAAATGAAATTAAGTCGGCAATCTACCTCCGATGTTCGTAGAATGAAGATTAGCGGTTAATAACAAGGCTTCTATTAGCCTAATTTTTTTTTGTACTGAGGGAAGTAGGTGCAAGGAACGCTCATGTGCAGAACTTCAAGCATGAACGCTATATTCCGATGATAGACGAAATTGAGCTTTATAAAACGAGAATAGTTGCTTTTAACATAAAGACGATAACTAAGTTTATGTGCACTCAACTTTGCATTGGTCAAGACTTGATTGTATGAGGTCAAATTGGAGTTAACACTATTAGCATATGCAATTTATTGGAAGGAATAATAATTTGATTTTTCAATAATAATTGTAGATCGTAATTCTTTCTTGATAATCAGGTTGCTTCTGTCTAAGTGCAATTGAAAGTATCTAACCAAAGCATTAGATGCCCAGTCAGAAATGATTCTGAGGTCTTCATATATGGTCTCAGATTTCACAACATGTTGACAACCAGATGCAGATGCACTGACGGGCCACTTATTGATAGTAAAATGCTCTTGTCTTCAATTTAACGGAAGATTAATATTGAGAAGATGCTTGAGATGATATTCTCATTGCATCGAATGCAATCTCTGTGGACTATAAACATAGAGGTGTCTGTCTTTGACATATATGTTAGTTATCTAGTGTCACGTCAGTGTGTATTATCTATTATCATTGTTCCTGTAAAATATTGCTTTGTTTTTATGTTTGATAAAGCCTATAAATACGAGGTTCATGCTATAACTATTTCAATTTATCAAACATAAATATGGACAAGTACCTAAGACCGGAAAGGTTTGATGCAGACTCGACATCAAACTCCAGTTCAAAGGAATGGCAGCACTGGAAGATGACATTCGAAAACTTCCTAACTGCACAGCAATATAGTCCGAGTGCTACAGATAAATCGGAAGAAGCAGCTCAAAAGGAAGCTATATGGAACTCAACTAAGCTACAACTCCTCATAAACCATATCACTCCGAGGGTGTACGCAACTGTAAGTGAGTGCACAACTTATACCACAATGTTGGCCGCGCTGGACAAACTGTACGTGAAAGCAAAGAATGTCATTCATGCTCGACATTTGCTCACAACAAGACGCCAGCAAGCGGACGAATCAATCGATTCTTATCTTCAGGCCTTAAAGCAACTAGCCAAGGACTGCGAGTTCACTGCTGTCGACGCTGAAACTAATAAGAACGACAGCATCCGAGGTGCATTCATAGCTGGCATTTCATCAAACAAAATCCGTGAGCGCCTTCTCGAGAATCTGACACTTGCATTAGAAGAATCTTACAATAAAGCTCAATCTATGGAGATGGCAGAGCGGAACAGTCATCATTTTAGCACGGCAGAAGTATATTCGGTTTCAAATGTTGATAATACCAAGAACGAAGATTCTGCTTCTGCTGCTACTGCCGCTACTGTACCCAAACGAAAATGCTTTTTCTGTGGAGCATCAACTATACACCCTCGCAAGGACTGCCCTGCTCGAGATGCTACATGCGGAAATTGCAATAGAAAGGGCCACTATGGAAAAGTCTGTCGTAGCAGGACAAAGACAGCTGCTTCAACGACGGCAATAGACGACTGCGGCAACTGCAGTTGCATATCTGCTGCGGCGCCGACTTCTCTACGAAAGGCGATGGTGACAGCTTTTATTAATGGTGTTCGAGCAGAAGCCTTGATTGACACCGGGAGCTTTGTCAATGAGGACTTCGCTAATCTCTGCGATCTAAAGAAGAGAAGGTGTGACCAAACTATTTCTATGGCTTCCTTGTCTCACAAGTCACAGGTCAACGGCTCGACTCTCCAGAACGTTAGAATCGGAGACAACATCTATAACAATGTCAATCTTTTGATTGTGAAAAACTTATGTGCTGACATTATAATCGGCCATGACGTCTTAGAATCACACTCTACTCTCGAATTTAAATTTGGTGGACCTAAAGATACGTTAAAAGTATGCAGTGTAGCCGCAGCCACTGTCCCTGCTGTACCCCTATTTACTAATGTCGCGGCAGACTTCAAACCTATTGTTGTCAAGTCTAGAAAACATAGCATTGAGGATAATGCTTTTATAAAGGCAGAAGTGGAGAAACTTTTAAAAGCAGGAATAATTGAAGAAAGTCTATCGTCTTGGCGAGCACAGGTACTGATTACAAAGAATGCCAATCATAAAATGCGGATGGTGATAGATTACTCGCAAACCATCAACAAATATACAGAGCTGGATGCCTACCCGTTACCTAACATCGAAGATATGATAACAAAGGTAGCTAAATACGCCATTTTTAGCACTATAGACTTACAGAGCGCATACCATCAAGTGCCTATTCTGCCTAACGAGAAAACCTTTACAGCTTTCGAGGCATGTGGTAACCTTTACCAGTTTCGCAGAATTCCATTTGGTGTAACCAACGGTGTGTCAAGTTTCCAAAGGACTGTCGATTGGCTCATTAGGACTGAAAACCTGAACGGAACTTTTGCCTACCTTGATGATATAACTGTATGTGGAAAGACACAAGAAGAGCACGACAAAAATCTTAAATTATTTCTGAAAGCTGCAGAAAAGTACAACCTTACCCTAAACAAAGAAAAGAGCAAGTTCACACAGTCGACTATAAACATTCTTGGCTATACAATTGAAAATCATGTTATCAAGCCGGATAGTGAGCGACTGAAACCACTTCTAAATATGCCTCCACCCAATGACTTAGCCTCTCTTCGAAGGACTCTTGGTATGTTCGCACACTACTCGAAGTGGATACCTAAATTTTCACAGAGAATTCACCCAATGGCCCATACCAAGAGTTTTCCCTTAGGCTCAGATGCAGTGAAATGTTTCGAGGACTTGAAGTCTGTTATAGCGAAGTCATCAGTATACGCCATTGACGATAAGGTACCCTTTACTGTTGAAACTGACGCTTCCGAGCACTCCATCGCCGCTACGCTATCGCAGGACTCGAGGCCCGTCGCTTTTTACTCAAGGACCCTCAATCAGAGCGAGCGAAATCACTCAGCGGTAGAGAAAGAAGCCTATGCCATCGTTGAAGCTCTGAAGAAATGGCGCCATTTTCTAATAGGTAGACCGTTCAAGCTCATCACCGACCAAAGATCGGTTGCCTTCATGTTTGATGCGAAACATTCAAGCAAAATTAAAAATGAGAAGATCCAGAGATGGCGGCTGGAACTTGCGCCATATAGATATGATATTGTGTACCGGCCTGGAAAAGAGAATCATGTTGCTGACACCCTTTCCAGAGTTTGTGCCTCCATCGAATCTCGAAAAAGTAGACTCCAATCGCTACATGAATCCATGTGTCACCCTGGCGTTACTCGCATGTATCACTGGCTAAAGATAAAGAACCTACCCTATACTGTCGACGAAGTAAGGGCAATGACTGCAAACTGCTGGATATGTGCTGAGATCAAACCGAGGTATTTCAAGAATCCTGACCCACTTCCTAAGCTGATCAAGGCTACCTCACCCATGGAACGCCTCAGTATTGACTTCAAGGGGCCTATTCCATCGAAAACGAACAACCGCTACATCCTCACTGTAATAGACGAATACTCAAGATTTCCTTTCGCATTCCCCTGTTCGGATATTAGTGCCAAGACGGTAATAAAACACCTAAATAGCGTATTTATGATATTTGGATTCCCGTCGTACATCCACTCAGATCGAGGGACATCATTCTTGTCATCAGAAGTGAGAGAGTTTTTACATTCACGTGGCATCGCTACAAGCAGAACTACGGCCTACAATCCTCAAGGCAACGGCCAAGTTGAGAAATTGAATTCCACCCTATGGAAAACTATACAGCTCTCTCTGCGTTCTCACAACATGCCTTTAGAAAATTGGGAGCATGTACTTAATGTAGCCCTTCATTCGATTAGATCGCTCTTATGCACAGCTACTAACTGCACGCCGCATGAGCGCATGTTCACACATCCGCGAAGATCGATGAATGGACACAGCATTCCAACATGGCTGACTAATTCGGAGCAAGTCCTCATGCGCCGGTTTAACCGTACTAATAAGTACCAGCCAGCGGTGGAAGAAGTGGAGCTGCTTCAAGCGAATCCAGATTATTCTTATGTGAGACTCCGAGATGGAAGAGAAACCACCGTCTCAAATCGACACCTTGCGCCTGTCGAAGGGCAAGGAGAAATTATTTTGGATCAACCTGATGATCAGGTACAGACTGAGATAAATGTGAACTCCGAAATCCAAGATAATAATAGTGAATCAGTCACGTCTCCTGAACCAGAAGCTTCAACTAGCTATGAGCCACATCCTCCCATTGATGATCCTGAGCCAACTCCTCCACGTGTGGAACTTAGAAGATCTGCCCGGAACAGAAGGCCGCCGCGACATCTGCAAGACTATGAGCTGTAATACATAAATATAGTGTGGGAGAATGAGATGATATTCTCATTGCATCGAATGCAATCTCTGTGGACTATAAACATAGAGGTGTCTGTCTTTGACATATATGTTAGTTATCTAGTGTCACGTCAGTGTGTATTATCTATTATCATTGTTCCTGTAAAATATTGCTTTGTTTTTATGTTTGATAAAGCCTATAAATACGAGGTTCATGCTATAACTATTTCAATGCTATCATCAGTTAAATGATTGTTCAAGATTCCTTCCGTATAAGAGCTTCATTGAACCGCACTTACTATACCTGATGCCTTGTAGGGGAAGTGTAAGCGGATACCCCGTCAGTAAACTGCAGAGAATTTAAAATAAAGCCATCAAAGCACTTTTCCAACTGGAATACTCAAAACCTAGTGAAAGTTTGTACAAGGACCTCCCCATCTCAACAATAAAACAATTAGTGACTATGGAGCACACTAAACTTATTCATGGCATAAAAAACAAATACTTCAATAAAGTAAAAAAGGAATATCTACAATTATAATGTGAGGTCAATGCAAGTGATTGGAAATCCCTACTCCAGAACCAAGAAGGGACAGGAGTCCCCATACCAGAGAAGCACTGAAACCTAAAACTCTATACCAGGAAATGTACAAGAAGGAAGATATCGAAAACTAGACCAGGACATTAGGAAATACATAAGGGACACTATATAACATATTTGCAATCAATATAACTCAAAGTTGGTAACTGTAAGAGTGTAAACTTTGGATAATTTATCTTTATAAGAAAGTGTTTAGTATGTTGTTATGTTTGAAATGGAGTTCATTTATATTATGTTATAATTTTCAAGAATTTTATGCCTCAGTGCCAGGAAACTGATTCGAGCTCAGAAATAAATGAACTTCAAAAAAAAAGTTATATATGATTACAACGAATAGAGTAAGTTTTTGTCAAAAATTCATTCGTAAAACGGTTTTAAACAAGGAAACGGTCTGGATTGTAGAACAATACGAATGAGATTTCGAATTGTAAGGATTTTAAACATATTGTGTGTTATAGAAGTACTAATTAATTTACAGTTAATAAAGAAAAAAGATACTCACTGGGTGCAGAATTGAAGATTCCGGTAGAAGGAGAACCGGGCAGTATATTCGAAGAGCTCAAAGGCGTGCTGGTTGGGGTTGCTCCGCCGTACGTACCATTGACATACGAGCCTCCGTTGGACGAGTGTGGGGTCGAGGCACTAGAGCAATACCCGCCCCCACGCGGCGACACGCTGCTACTCTGTGCCCGGCCGTACTCGTCTAAAAGAAAAACCCTACAGATCAGAAAATCATTTATCAGTACCGATGTAAATGATAATACAATTTAAACTACTTATATTATCTACCTAATATTGGACATATCTCATATCGTGCACATCATGCTATAATGTATATATATATATATATATATATATATATATATATATATATATATATATATATATATATATATATATATATATATATATATATATATATATATATATATATATATATATATATATATATATATATATATATATATATATATATATATATATATATATATATATATATATTTATATATATATATATATATATATATATATATATATATATATATATATATATATATATATATATATATATATATATATATATATATATATATATATATATGGGAGGGGGTGCCCCCAATAGTGTGAGAAAACTATAGGTTATATTATGATTTGTAAAATCACAAAATTATGATTGTATTTTTTTTAATCCTTTAATTATTTAGAGCAATATTAAGCATATTTATGAAACAGAGAATTCAATACATACACAATAATGAATTTTTAGTTAGTAGTACTGTATTGCAATAGTAGGTACTGTATTAGTTATTTTCAAATACTTAAATATTTTTATATTTGCTATTTTGTAATACTGATATTTTCAAATCATCAAGTTTGACATTGACATTGTTTTTATTTAATGAACCCTGGGCCTTCAAAGTGATAGCTAAATTAGCTATTTTACTTAACAAAGAAAGTTCTATTACTGTGCGAAAGCAATATTCTATGTTTTATTCTTTTAATCATAGTTTAGGATTCATATAAATATAATTTCAGTCTTTTCGGAGCTATATAGTCACTGCTCTGTTATAGTCCATAAGCATGATTATTACTGTAAATTAAATTAGATTTTTACGAAAATACCGTGCGTGTTTTTGTTTCGTTTCATTTTTCAAAGCCACAAAATTTATCAGGCTTGTCGAGTTATCGAGATTCGAGTTTTCTGGGTTCTAGTGTTGATCATATGACTCTAGAATGCTTGAAAAACTGTTTCTTTCATCTAAATTTAAGACCCCTGGTATGGGCCCTCCAATATTTTTGCGGCGCCTATATATATATATATATATATATATATATATATATATATATATATATATATATATATATATATATATATATATATATATATATATATATATATATATATATATATATACATATTAATTACAGAGGGATCGCTGTAATACCAACCATAGGCAGAATATACTCAAGAGTACTGAGAAACCAAATCGAAGAGGAGATTAAAGAAAAACAGCCAGAAGAACAGGCAGGTTTTCGAGCCGGACGATCGACTGTGGATAATGCTTTTACCCTGAAAATAACCCTGGAAAAAAGAGTACAACGGAACAAAGAAACCCACGTAGCCTTGATAGATCTGGAAAAGGCATATGACAGCATACCTGTATCAAAACTATGGAAGGGGATGGAAAACTTGGAGATCAATCCAATTCTAATTCGAGCTACACAGAACTATTATAAGAATAACTCTGCAAGCATTAAGATAGGAAAGGAGGTTACCTCCTCTTTTAATACCTCAAAGGGGTTGAGACAGGGTTGCTGCTTATCTCCTACACTTTTCAAAATCTATTTGGACAGAGCCCTTGAAAAATGGGTACGAAAATGCAGAAATATGGGGCTAAGAATAGGAGATGACATTCTATTTACATTGTTCTTCGCAGACGACCAAATAGTTATTGCTGAAGACGAAGAAGATCTTGATTACATGATCAGAAAACTCAAAAAAGAATACGAGGCGGCAGGTCTTCAAATGAATATTTCAAAATGAGAATACCTCATAGTAGGCAATGATGAAGTAAATAATCTAGTCCTAGACACTGGCACGATAAAAGGAGTAAGATATCTTGGAATCATATTTAATAAGAAGGGCAACAGCGAAAATGAAATCCAAGAAAGAATCAATGAGGGTAGAACAGTAACCAGAACACTAAACTCTCTTCTATGGAATAAAAAAAATTAAAAGAGACACAAAGAAGCGCATCTATAGCAGCTTAGTCCAAAGTGTAACCCTCTATGGTTCGGAACTGTGGGATGTTACAAAAGCCAACAAAAGTAAACTTATGGCAACTGAAATGGATTTCCTAAGAAGAAGTTGCGGACGATCGAAACTCGAAAGAGTCAGGAATTACGACATCCGAATACAGATGCAAATGGAAAGAAATATACACGAAGACATAGAAAAGAGACAGCTAACTTGGTTTGGGCATGTAAAGCGAATGAACGCTGACAGGTGGCCCAGAAAGGTACTAGAATGGACGCCACCGGAAAGGAGAAAGAGGGGACGGCCAAGAAGGAGCTGGCGGGATGACATAAATCAAGCTATGACCACCAGAAGATGAGGTTTTTGACAGAAAAGGATGGAAATTGGGGACGGAGAAGCAGCAACAGCTGTAGAAATCCGTTATATATATATATATATATATATATATATATATATATATATATATATATATATATATATATATATATATATATATATATATATATATATAGGCGCCGCAAAAATATTGGAGTAAGCTAGATGAAATTTTCCATGAATATTTCGTTCAATAATATGTTCTGGAAATAAAGTTTGTTTTGAATATCAGGGGGCATTCCGTTCATCTAAATGTGATGAAATTTCAAATGGCAATTGGGATATGCGATGCATCGTATGACAGCTCTTCTGACACCGATTCTGAATTCGTGAAGGAAGTTGAGATAATTCATTTCCAGAAAAAAAAAGATTGATCGCAATTTGAATTTCAATCATTATAAGTATCTGATAACTACTGACAATTTTCCTCACACAAATGCCTTATCATTAAACTTCTAGAAGATTCTACGTAACACGATTTCAATAAAAAAAATTTAATTTTTTTATTAGTTCAAAGTCACAACAGCTTTCGTACGAATGGTCATGTATCACATGACCTAAACTACCATTTGTAATTTCAAAGTTCATACCTAGATTTAATAAGCATTTAAAAAACAAGTGAAAATGTGAACCGATGTGTCCCTCAAAATAAAATCGGCTCGTTTTTTGTATTTTTTCAAAACTTCATATTGAACAAAATATTCAGACTGAAAAGTTTATTTTGGACCACTTTATAGATGGATCACTCTCCCATTTCTATCTTTAGCAATCTGAAATTTTCCAGATAAACGATTATTGATTTACAATTTCATACCACTATCATAGAATAATATTTTGGATTGATTGGGTCGATATTTGGTGTAAATTGATAAATATATTAAAAGAATAGTTAATAATAACAATTTAGACATTTATTAAAAGAAATAATAAATCCAAAGTTCATAAAGACAATAAATCAGGAGTTTATAAAACTAATTGTGGTGATTGTTATAAGTTTAACATTGGTAGAACTTTCAAAAGTTCTCAAACGTAGCTTTGTTAATCAGAAGACGTATTCACATTATGCAAACCATTTAATCCAAGAAAATCACACATTCAATTTCGATTTTAAAATACTAAATACTGAAAGTAAGGGAATTAAACTTAATTTTTTAGAATCATTACAGATGAATAAATACAAGCATTCCGGTCTCCTATTGAATAGCCAATTCGATCATACCTCAAGCTCCCTTCTCAATCTTTTCAAAATTACAGAACTACCTGACTAGCAGAATTGGTTATTCCTATTCTAATAATTATTTATAACCATCTTTGTATTTACTCCTTCTGCACAATTTGTCATTTCTTGTTTTCGATATAAGGGAGAAACATAGTTAGTTTGCCTTTATCATCTGAAGAAGGTGAAGTTCCACCGAAACGTGCGTCATGCGTTATTTCTTTTAATGAATGTGTAAATTGTTATTATTAACCATTGTTTTAATATAGAATAATATTTCTTGAAACTTAACAACAACAGAAATTCTACCAAAGCGATGCAACGGGATAACAACAATCAAAAGAAGGATAAGCACCTTCAGTCCACTGACCGTTTCCACTCTCCTGCACGCTAACGGCCAGCTGGCCCGCATAAGCGTTGAACGTCGCCGCAGCCATACCGTTGTTAGCCATGGAAGGAGATCGCGGTCCAGCCAGAGCTAGCTGATTGTTACGTGGCATCGAGTACAGAGCCTCCGCAAGGTCTGCAGCACGTTTTAGAATGATTTCCTGCAAGAACAATAATGTCATTAATCTCTTAGACGGTAAACAGATCTCTTTTATAAATTCTGACTGAGTGTACCCTAGTTTGATGGTTTTTCCGTGTTAATATGTGGAGGAATATATATATATATATATATATATATATATATATATATATATATATATATATATATATATATATATATATATATATATATATATATATATATACCTATATGTATACATATGTCACCGGAAGATAACAAGATCCGCAAGGATAAATTTCCTAGGAAATTTATATACCTTCGTAGGATTATAAACGAGGGATAAATTGTATCATTTCACGCTCACATTTTCACAAATTGATAAACTTACCGAACTCACGCTTAAAATAATAAGTAAGCAATAACCAAACGCTATGTGCGCTCTGATTGGTTGAATAAGTCAGGTGCTCCTTCTCCTTCCTCTCCACCGTCATTGTTCGCCACGAAACATAAACAAACCGGTTGCTCGTGTGTTTTTGTCAAGTTTTTGATTTTGTAACTGTATTGGAACTGTGAAATTAGCTAATATTTTGTGTAATTCGAGGTGCCATAAGTCTTTGACATGTTGCAATAAGTAGATAATCGGGAATCTAGTAGGTAGGCACGATTACTTACATAAACTTTCAAGTTTAAATATCCTTATTTTTTTTATTGTGTTGTTTTTTGGCAGAATGTCGATTTTTATGTTTAAAAAAATTATTTGTTCTTTTTTAATAAACCTCTTCAATATCGTAGAACACGATCGGTTGTTTTATATTGGTAGAGTGAAGTAGCGGTTATTAACATATTATGTAATAAAGTAACCCTTTATTATAGGTACCTACCTACTTAGTTTTAAAGTAAAAATACTGTTAGATAGGTAATCGAAACTGATAAATTTTTAGTTTGGCAAGTCTGGTTGTACCTAATTCTATGGACACAAGCAATTCCACTGTCAACATCGACCAATCAGAAAGCATTATGATGTTATTTGCCCTATTTTAAAAACGCAAAAAATTAAAAGCTTTTTTGTTATTGGTCGAACCGTTTAGAATAGTACGAATGGATATCCGTTAGTTTATAAATTTACCACGAGACGTCGCAAATTGATAAATTTGCCAGAATGTGGGCGTAAAATAAAACAATTTATCTCTCATTTAGAATCCTACGAAAGTTTATAAACTTGCGGTTCTTGTTATTTTCTGGTGTATATAAATATATATATATATATATATATATATATATATATACATATATATATATATATATATATATATATATATATATATATATATATATAAATCTATATATATATATATATATATATATATATATATATATATATATATATATATATATATATATATATATATAAATCTATATATATATATATATATATATATATATATATATATATATATATATATATATATATATATATATATATATATAATCTATATATATATATATATATATATATATATATATATATATATATATATATATATATCAGACTTTAAAAACCTCAACAATCGTGTTCCAGAAGTTTTAAAACGGATTTGAAGGCCACAACGAGGCATAATATTCCATTAACTTCGCGAAAAATACCACAAAATTAGCCAGGCTCTAGAGAAGGAAAATTTATATTTTGTATTTAATGATTTACAATTGATATCCAATTTGTATTAAATAATTAAAATACACACTAATTAAAACATACACAATCACATTAGAAGAAAACAATTATTAATATAATAAAAAGTCACAAATATTCAATAAATGTCCGTCATCTCACCTTTGGAAGTTTTTCGGGATCACCAGGATGTCGAGGTATTAGTTTCTGTAATCTCTGGAATCCGTAGTCTATTGTTGGTTCGTTCAAAGCTGTAAAAGTTATAATGTGAATATTCAAGTTACAATTTGTAAATAATTCACATAATAGTGAAAATGTACGTACATACGTATACAAATCGGCCAGGAGCGCCTTTACAAAACTGTTTGGACTTGTACGACAACGTTACTTCCACAACTCCTGGTATATGTCTGGGTGGAGTTTGAACTCGAATTGCATGCGGTGTTATGAGCTGAAAATATAGTAAAGATTGAGTTATAATGATGACAAAAATACATAAAATAAAGTAGCGTCACTGAATATTATAACCTGTTTTTATTATGCAAAGAAAAGTATTGCATCTAAAAAATTTCACAAACAAGTCAGCAATTCTTGTAAACTGAAATGCTCAGTAAGAAATAAATTATTTGATAATACCATTGCTATTATAAAAACAAAGTTATGTACAATTCATTCAAAACAACTTGAAACGGTCTTGCTCTATGCCCTTTTTACTTAAATAAAATTGGAATGAAGGATTCACCTTTATGCGAGTGTGGTTAAATAGGTACACTTGATCATCTGTTTTTAGTCTGCAACAATTTTCACCACCAGAGGAAAGTCCTCTTCTCGAAATTGAATAACATCATACAGTTTAAACAGCCCTACAATTTATGCTTTCTCCTTTCTATTAATAACCTGAATGTTCATGAAGTGATATTCGATTTTTTTATTTCTGCTGGTGTCAAGCTATGATCAACGTTGTTTCCTGTGTTTAATATTTCCACGTGAATAAAAACCCTTCTTTCCGTTGCTCAAAGATGTATGTGTATGAAGAACAAAAACCGCCGTGATGAGTCCCTCGGCGTAATGTATCCCAGTGTACTTTCCAAAAATGAAGAAACCCAAGTCAAAATGAGATATCTGTTGGCTAATGATTTGAGTCAAGGCCATTTGGGCAATTTTGCCTATTATGAACAAAAAAAAAAACTTGATACGAATGAAAATTGCATTCAGTCTATTTAACTAATATTTTCCCACGAAGTTTATTTTCGAATTGGAGTGGTTTCAGATAATATGCTTTTCAAATAGTTGATGGAATCCAACGTTACAACGTGATAATTTAACATGATGAACAAAGATAAAACTTGAATTTACTATGTTTTTTATCACGAAAATACTTTGAAAAATATGAATGCCATTGCAATTTCGGTCACTAAACCTTCATCGGGCAGATTGAGTCAAGAACTGAATACGTAAGTAAATAAAGATTTATAGCTTATGGGTAGGAAATAATTATTATTCAAGAAGGGCTAATCGAACTGGATTTCCCAAATTGGTACAATAAAATGTTTTTAAAATAATCATGATTGTTTGAATACACTGTATATAGAAGAATATATCAAGTCAATCTGGTCGTTCAGCAGGATATCGGCTTTTGCATTATGATTGAGTTTAAAAATTTCCAATGATCCTATGTAAGATATTTTGATACCGTTCGGCAATTTATGCATTGACCAGATTGACTAGATATATTCTCCTATATTTAGTGTATTCAAACAATAATGATTTTTTCGAGAACATTTCATTGTATCATTTGGAAAATCCACTTCGATTAGCTCTTCTTGAAATGTGTTCCTCTTGTCTATTTAGGTACCTGCAATAATTCTTTCCCACCCGTAAGCGCAAATCTATAATTATGTATTCAGTTCTTAACTCAATCTGCCCGATGATGATCTAGTGACCGAAATTGTAATCGCAGTTTTATTTTTTTCCAAGTATTTTTGTTATAATAAACGTAGTAAATTCAAGTTTTATTTTTGTTCAATATGTTTTTCAATGTCATCAGAATAGTGCCTTTCATATCCTCTTATTTATAACTGCAACAAAGTAAGGAGAAAATC
>JARQZK010002901.1:475000-492500 GCA_030704885.1 Cynegetis impunctata | reverse complement strand
GTCCGGTGATCTTGGCGGCCACTCAATCGGACCTCTCCGTCCTATCCATCTGTTGGGAAAAGTTGCATCAAGAAATTGTCGAACAGCGATTGAATAGTGAGGATCTTATTGAAACCATATCTCGTTATTAGGTATGTCAGGATCTTGTGGGTTAGGAAACAAAACAGCTAAAGCCGGAATGAGTTCGAACTGGAGAAAGTTCAAGTAGTCCTCTCCGTTTAGTGTTCCTTCAAAAAAATAGGGACAAACTATACGATTTCGAACAATCGCTGCCCATGTATTAATTTTTTGAGGCCGCTGTGTGTGGCATTCTTGCATCCAATGAGGATTCTCGGTCGCCCAATACCTACAGTTTTGTCTGTTGACGTGGCCATTTAAAGTAAAGGTGGCTTCATCAGAAAAAATTATGTTTGTAATGAAATTTAGATGTTGATTATGAATTTCAAGAATCTGCTCACAAAACTGTACTCTGCGGTCAAAATCGTCTTCTAATAATTCATGTACCAGCTTAATTTTATAGGGATGATACTTATTTACCTTAAGTATTTTATGCACGGACCCTACTGATAAATTGAAATTATTGGAAATTGTAGTAATGGATGTATGAGGGTTATCTTGGGTTTCTAGAAGAACGTTCAGCACTGTTTCTTCAGATACTCTCGGTGGTCTTCCTTTAGGTAAATCTCTAACGTGGCCGTATCTCCTGAATTTTGATTCAATTTTGCTGAATAGATTGCAGACTTCTTCTTGTGAACGCACCCTATCTCCAAAACCAATCATCATAAGTACTTCAATACGTTCTCTCTCAAGTAATTGCATTTTCTACAATGAAGTAGTGTAGTGCCTGGAGCGTTGAAAACGTGAAAACTGCGGACTATACAGCACCAGTGAATGAATTCAGATGGTACATGTGAAATTTCATTCTTCAGATTTAATGACAATGTTTACCAAAATTTTTTTTTGTACTTTTAATCCACATTTTAAATCTCCAGGTGCTCCACTATCTCCGTTATAATCTGGGAATCCATCAAGTTGAGGCATATGGTATGTTCACAAAAAGTGATAAAAATTTATCGTAGAATTGTAAAGTGAAATAATATACAGGGTATTACCTTTAAAAAAACTAATGACAAAGCCATAGCTCTTGAATGAGACACCCTGTATACAAAATTTTTATTGCGAAAATTGCCCAAATAAAAATACTAATCGACCTGTCCGAGGATTTTAACATGAAATAGAAACCTAATTTTTTAATGAATTTGTTCCTTTCATCATGAAAGCACTGTATAGTGTGAAAGTAACGGAGTAATAGTCGTTAAGAATAATATTCTTTCTAAATTTAGGGTATTCCGAATAAAAAAGGGGGACGTCTCTAATAACCAGTCAATCTGTACTAAAGGCTCTATATTTCGTCTACTATTGCAGACATCATCAGGAGCTAACTATAAAAATTACAAAGTTTAAGCATCAAGAAACACATATATATAGGTATATGTTCGTATGTATTTTAGCGTTGTTTACACGATAACGGGCGCAATTTTGGAGCAATAGGGTTGAAAGTTTGTAAATAGTTAGTTTCGCATGATATCTTGGACGGTATTGTTTTTGGTTCGAATTGGTTGAGGCGTTGACTCCCTGGGGGGAAAATAAATCTTGTTTACACGACAGAAGGCGCAATTTTGCAGCAATAGGGTTGAAATTTTGTATATGGATAGTTTCGTATGATATCTTGGATGGAATTGGTTTTGGTTCGAATTGATTTGGGGGTTGACCTCTGGGGGAAGAAATAAATCTTGTTTACATGATAAAGGGCGTAATTTTGGAGCAATAGGATTGAAAGTTTGTGAGTAGGTAGTTTGGTATGATATATTGGATAGGATAGGTTTTAACGCGAATAGGTTGGAGGGTTGACCCTCCAGAGGAGGAAATAAATCTTGATTACACGATAAAGGGCGCAATTTTATAGAAATAGGGTTGAAAGTTTGTGAGTACTTAGTTTCGTATGATACCTTGGATGTGATTACTTTTGCTATGAATTGGTTGGGGGGTTGATCCTCCGAGGAGGAGATAAATATTTTATACAAATTAAAGGGCACATTTTTTTTTTGAATTTGGAAAAATCATAATTTAATCAATATATATTTTTTAAACTGGATACGTCATGGAAACCTGCTCTGCGCATGCAGCTCGCTGCGATAGAGTTTCTTTTTGTATTCTGTTGGAAATCTCAAATACGTACTACCACTCCTGGATCTGGCAACGAGTAGAATTACTTTCTAAATTCCGTCTCATACCGCGGCAGTGCAAAAGGGAGCAGGAAATGAATGAACGACGGAGGACGAAGAGTTATGTTCCGCCTCGGCATTATACACCGAATCAGCGGAGCATCGAGCTCACAGGCCCCACTTTGTTACAGTCCCGTTTTCCCTACTCCAGTGAACTGAATCGGGAACCAATTTCGTGAAGTTTTGGATACGCCGCGCGCTCCCGCATACAAACGAGACCTTTCTTCCGACGCGAAACCGACTTTGGACGTCGCAGCGGAAAAACGCAGGGTCGACAAGAACGGACGCCGTCGCTGGCGTCGGAACAGACGAGGCGCGCACGGTGCATAACAACTAGGACGGAAATGATTTGTGCCGCCGAATGAGGAGATTTCTTTTTTAATACGTAAAGTTCATTGCGTAGAGAAAACTGGAATGGCACTAACACATGAAGTAAACAACATTACTGCTTTCACAAACTATCAGTCTCTTGTCCCTGAATACTGAACTCCTTGTAGTGGGAAAACATTTATATAAAATTTTCGCAAAAGTATCTGATTCTATATATATATATATATATATATATATATATATATATATATATATATATATATATATATATATATATATATATAGAAGTTTTTGTTATTTATCGACCTTTAAATATACTAAGTAGATGAAAGTTATCGGGTATAGGTCTTTGGAAATAAAATTAAACCATTAATCCATTAAATTCTCAATATTTCGCCAAATTTCATTGGCTTCATCAGGAGAAAATCTACGACCCAAAATAACAGTTGTGAGCAGAAAATAGAAATACAAATATGTGTGAATAAAAACTTACTAGGAAATACCGTGGACAAGAACATACGCGATTGAAAACAGAAACTCTTCAAGGAACAGTAAAATACAAGTTACACTAAGTCAAATGCTCACAGCCAAATGAGTCAATAAATAATGCAAGCGATAAAGAACATGAAAAACTTATACAAAAAACAAACAAAAAATTTTTCTTAAAAACAAAAACCGTCATGTGTGAGATAACAGAAAAGTCTGGTCTGAATAAATAATTTAAAAATGGAACGAACTACAAAATTGCACTGTAAATATTACTCAATTGATTTATGTCAGATACACTCAGTATAGTTAATTTCAAATCTGACATAAATCAGTTAAGTAATATTTACAGTGCAATTTTGTAGTTCGTTCCATTTTTAAATTATTCATTCAGACCAGACTTTTCTGTTATCTCACACATGACGGTTTTTGTTTTTAAGAAAAATTTTTTGTTTGTTTTTTGTATAAGTTTTTCATGTTCTTTTTCGCTTGCATTATTTATTGATTCATTTGGCTGTGAGCATTTGACTTAGTGTAACTTGTATTTTACTGTTCCTTGGAGAGTTTGTGTTTTCAATCGTGTATGCTCTTGTCCAAGGTATTTCCTAGTTAGTTTTTATTCACACATATTTCTATTTGTATTTTCTGCTTACAACTGTTAATTTGTGTCGTAGATTTTCTCCTGATGAAGCCAATAAAATTTGGCGAAATATTGAGAATTTAATGGATTAATGGTTTAATTTTATTTCCAAAGACCTATACCCGATAACTTTCATCTACTTAGTATATATATATATATATATATATATATATATATATATATATATATATATATATATATATATATATATATATATATATATATGTATATATATATATATATATATATATATATATATATATATATATATATATAAGCGTCTATACCGATAATTCTACTCCACTTCTTTAATGTTTTCCCATGACTCATTTCTTTGTTGTTAGATAAATAGTACCCTTTTATTATTATTTTCAAACATTGCGTAGGTGAGGGTTTCTTTGGTTTCCCTTATCATCTGGTGATAACAATTTTGAATGTTAATATTGAACTGAATAGCATATACTAAGCAGCCCTGTTTTTTTCAATTTTTTTAAATCAATAAATGTCAAAGAAATTTCAATTACGAATATCATAGTGGAACGTCAATTTTTTATTAAAATCGAGTTTTTCAAGATTCAACCAGCCTGTTATTGCTAATAATTATCAAGAGTTTATATAGATATATATATATATATATATATATATATATATATATATATATATATATATATATATATATATATATATATATAGATATATATATATATATATATATATATATATATATATATATATATATATATATATATATATATATATATATATATATATCTACAGGATAGCTGATATGCATGGAAACGGCCGATTATTTACTAAAATAAGATAGCTAGCGAAAAATGTTAAAATACAAAAGTTTTAGGGCTTTTCAAAATCTATCACACTAAATAAAAATTAAGTATACAGGGTCAGTAAAAAATGTACTGACGAAATAAAATTGCTTTTTCTTCAATAGAACACACCTCATATATAATACTGTATTTCAATTCTGCTCGAAATTCTGAACAAAATTTACATTGCACATCATTTTCTAGATTCTGCAATTTTGAAAATAACTTTTTACTACTCTCATATTCATTATAGAAAAAGCACGAAATGATAGATATTTATTATGAAAGTCACACAAGGTGGAGTATTTTGATATGATTACAATTTAATTAAAATATTTTTACAGAAAATTAAAAAGCATAATTATTCAGGGTTTATAAAAATGCACGAAACAAGTTGTAATAAACAACAAATTCTATTCAAAAAAGGTTCTCAAAATGTTCACCATTTACCCCTCTTGACAGTAATGAACTCGCTGAACAAAATTTTGTATTGAATTTAAAATCATGTGAGGAGGTATGACCTCAGAATACCATCTCCATAACAAAAGTGGACATATTTTCCCAACTTCAATTAAATAAATACGCTTGTAAAATATATATAAATTCAGGTACGCTTAAGTTTTACTTTTATGATTCATCATGCATTCACAGCCGATTGATTTTATATTTTAGATCTCAAAAAATAATCTTCAATAATACAATTGAAGATTGTAACGTTATAAAATATCGTCCACTGGCTAAACCAAATTTTAGCCGAGATCAGCCAGTAAAGAAGATTCGATGATTTCTAGAGTCACTTCAAATTGTAGGGAGGATAAAAATTCCTCGAAGCCGGACGATGCAAAACGTGCTTGCTTTTCGATTTGTGAATTGAGTTGATACGACGAAATTATATTATAAAGGCAATAGAGTTTTCACTTTATAGTTTTCCCTAAGTATAATAAATTTTTCTGAAATATCGTTTGCGCTAGAAAGCGCAAGACCCCAGGAGTCCCAATTTAAGACCCCAGGAGTCCCAATTCAAGACCCCAGGAGCTTGTAAAAGCATTTAAAGACCCTTGGAATTTGGGAAGAGCCATTTAGAGACTCCTAGGAGTTCCGAAAGCCACAGGAGCGGAAAAAGACAGAGGGAGACAACAAAACAAAGAACAGATTATTATACTGATAAAACGAGCTCAAAACAATTTTTTTTTTAAGTTTCATTTATCCTTACTTCATAAGTTTTTGTAATCTGTGAACCAAAGTATTTAATAATTTTTAATAGAGATTTTAGTGAAAAATTTTATATTGTTTCATTGTCTGTATAGAGATAAATCAGGTAAATTTCCAAATTTTCGAACTAGCCGGAGCATCGTTTCAAGTAGAATATCTAAATTTATATTTTTCATTACTTCATAGGGGAAATTCACGTTACAACATGTTTCCCTGGACTTTAATTCGCTAGGGAAGTTTTCAATTTAATACGTACGTATGTATAGTGTAATGTATATAAATTTTAGTTTCTCCTTTTGGTTTCAGAAAACCTTGTTTTCAATAACAATAATATCATGTCACTATTACTATCTTCAGAAATCGGCAACTCGGCGATGAAAATGTTATAAGTCGAAGAGTATACTCGTGTTATTCATATAATGCGATAAATATCACAGAAAATACCAAAATTTATTGAGCGTATAATCAAGTAAGAAGCTGAAACTTTGCAGAACAGTATGAAAACAAACGAGACGAATTGCCCCCGAAAACGGGAGAAAGCAGAACAGTTTAAAGACCTACCCCTTGAATTCACTATTAAAGTGACAACGTGTATTTCAAAATTTAATTTATTCCCCGCGTCGTAACGGTAGTCTGAGGCAAGTTCATCGTTAACTTTTAACGAGAAAGAGAAGAGAGAGATTGAGATAAAAGAAATAGAGTAGAACAAAGTGAGATATTAACAAAATGAGGAATGGCTTGCTGGGCGACGAGCGGATAATGGAGAATGCCGCGTGCTGCTCGGATAAAAGGAAGTTACGGGGGATGAAAAAGGAACCGCTTTATAATTCAACTCGTAAATCATACAAACATTACTATATTCGCCGGCACATGACAAAATGTTGAACATAACAAATATTACTTGCTTAAGCTTATATATATATATATATATATATATATATATATATATATATATATATATATATATATATATATATATATATATATATATATATATATATATATATATATAATCTCTTGATAATTATTAGCAATAACAGGCTTGTTGAATCTCAAAAAACTCGATTTTATTGAAAAGTTGACG
Organism: Cynegetis impunctata; assembly: GCA_030704885.1. Lineage (NCBI taxonomy): Eukaryota > Metazoa > Arthropoda > Insecta > Coleoptera > Coccinellidae > Cynegetis > Cynegetis impunctata. The sequence goes on along the minus strand of JARQZK010002901.1, from coordinate 485,636 downwards.
TTTCGACACGACATTCGTGGCTTTATCAAAACTTTTGAAAAAATTGAAATTTCTTTGACATTCATTGATTTGAAAAAATTTGAATAGAAAAAGACTACTATGTCTCACTAAAATTTTTTTCGGCTGTGGCCGTTCTCTGTTATTTATTACGTGCTATTCAGTCCAATATTAACATTCAAATCTGTTATTATTAGATGGTAAGGAAAACCACAGAAACCTTTACCCACGTAATGTTCGAAATAGGTTCAAATTATTTTGATTTTGAAAAGTCAAAGAATAGGGTACTATTTATTTATTTAGAACATGTGATCTCCAAAAAATTTTTTTCAAATCAATAAATGTCAAAGAAATTTCTATTTTTTCAAAAAAAAGTTTTGATAAAGCCACGAATGTCGTGGCGAAACGTCAATTTTTTAATGAAATCGAGTTTTTTGAGATTCAACAAGCCTGTTATTCCTAATAATTATAAAGAGATTAGAAATAGTTTATATATATAATAAATATATATATATATATATATATATATATATATATATATATATATATATATATATATATATTAATAAATTATATATATATCTATATTTTTATATATATATATATTATATATATATATATATATATATATATATATATATTATATATATATATATATATATATATATATATATATATATATATATATATATATATATATATATATATTTATATATATTCATTGAATTTAGTTACCTGACTTTATATATTAAATGGAACTTCTTTACGTTGTATATTTTCAGGTTGTTATTCTACTAATAAAACTGCTCGTTTAAAATATACGTTTCGAAGGCTATGGCCTTCTTCTTCAGTATGACATTGGCAGCTGACATGACGGAAGGACAAACTTAATATTCAATATTCAATATTTTAAAGTGGACGTAAACATTGTGTTTTAGAATTTGTTATTGTAAGAATTTTATATTAATTAAATACTGAAGAAGAAGGCCATAGCCTTCGAAACGTATATTTTAAACGAGCAGTTTTATTAGTAGAATAACAACCTGAAAATATCCAACGAAAAGAAGTTCCATTTAATATATATATATATATATATATATATATATATATATATATATATATATATATTATATATATATAAATATATATATATATATATATATATATATATATATATAATACGGCAGTTTCGTGCAGGAAAATATCTCTTTCCGCACTTGTTAGGAAAATAACTATTTCGTAAAAAACATAGACCCATTACAATGGAATTAGGAAATATTGAGGATGTATGTGCGTTTTGTGATTTGTATGAGTGCATTGCTTTATATTCATCAAATTAGAAAAGACTTTGACCATATTCACCTTCCGTGGGGTCCATTCTTTTCGCCCTCCGCCCATGTTTTGAATTGTTATGGACAAACATGTTATCAGAAATTGCAAGGAGAGGTCCATCTACAGAAACTTGGGTTGCTATCACCACCTGAAAAAAAAATTTCACTTGAATATTGGTCAGTTATAAAATTACGATAGGGAAAAGTCAATCAAATTGAAGATCTGTAAACGTAATTTAGTGTCTACATTTCCTGAGCCATTTTCTTGAAACAACTGCAAATGATTTACACACTATGTGAAATATGTTCATCTACATTCAAATATATTACAAATATGTTCACATCATTGTATATCAGAAGATACCTGAAACGTTTTCTCAACTTAACTAAAATTTACCACCCATATACTTTCGCAAGAAAAAAATAATCTAAATTTTCAAGTAGTATATAAAACTGAAGCTTATTTTAATAAAAATAAAATCATGAAAAATATAGAAGTTGAACATGGTCGATTTAATATTTTACATAAAGTGAACAAGGAAAATTCCTCAACAATTCAATTTAATTTTTTTATAAATCACTGTTGGATTATGAATGTAGATTTCTCGTAGCGTAATACATATAATCAACTCGCTTGGAAAATTGTTTGATAATTTCAGGAATTGTTGGAGAATTTTGCTTGTTCACTTTATGTAATATATTAAATTGACCATGGTAAGCATATATATTTTTAATGATTCGCCAGTCGCCGACGACTGCGACTGAGTAGCCGCGACTGGTAGTAGCTGCGACCTATTCATTCAGGCGCGTTTTCCTCCACCTTCGCCAGTCGCCGACGACTGCGACTCGGTACCCTGCGTCAATCAGTATTTGTCCCTCGTTCTGGTCTGTGCAGCACAAGAAAAATGAATATTTCAAAAAATCATTAATTGCAATGTTATTGAATTATCAAGTGCAGGAGGAAAATCTGCTTATCATGTTAACGTTAGAATCTGAGAAACAGAGAAGCGACGAATTAGCAATGTTCCGAAATAGACGATTGGAAGGATTTCAGGCAATATTAATCCAGAACCACCTGACAGATAACGAAACAAAATTTAAAGAGTTATCTTATTTTAGTTCAACCCACAAAACACACTGGTATACTGAAATAGCCAACGAGCAGTTTTACTCATGACTAACAAACTGTGGTCTTCCTAGCTAACCAGTTGCCCTGAAAGGGTTAAGTATTCCTCAATTTTCGCTCTTCAGATTCATTATGACCAATGAGAGGTGTGAATAAAGCTTTAGTCAACGACGCCACTGGAAAACGCTTTCAACTGAATCATCGGCGTCGCAACAAAGTGGGCCATGCAAATATCCGTTCTCAGCCATTTTACGTCGCACTCTTACATGGCCAACTCGTCGCCGTCCCTGCACCTTGACGGCTAAATCGCAGAGCTCCTCCCTCGGGACTTCGGGCCATCCCAGGGGACTCCGCCGCCGCGATACATACGCGGTGTTCCCATGGGAACGGCAAGGCCGACATGATGACGGTGGCGACCGGTGGGCGGCGTCGATAATCGAAAGAAAGTTTGCGACGGCCATCGTCGGACGTCGAGATTAAACGCGAGGACTCATGTACGGCCTTAGCGTTTGGAAGGACTTGTTATGTTTTTATGAAGGTCATGTTCGCCTTGCGAAATTCATAGGAATATCATGGGTATGTAATTTAGTTTTCGAATGCAGTCGGTCCATTGCCTCTCATGTTGACAAAAAATTCTTTAGCATTAAATAAATGAAAGGAATATAATATTTTTTTGAATGAAAATTCAAAAATTGAATATGCGTCTGTTTGTACCCTTAGTTAAATAAAAAACGGACAGTGATGGTTCAAATTATTTATGTATGAGAGTATTAATTGAATGAGTTATATTAAACGCTTTCCATAACTGAAAAAATTGTTCTCTTGAGTAACCCATGAAAAAAAAAACTTGGATATGATTATGTTCAAGTAACAAAGGCACTAGATTAGACAATACATATAGAAACAATTTCAGGATGCCTCAAAATAGGAAAACGGATTCTGATGTGAATTGAATAATATATAAACACAACTTCTGAATTCTTTTTATAATGGGCTAGAAACTCGAAATCACTGTCGCTTAAATTTGTTATTATATAACTGAGATTGAATTCTCGCACATCACTTGGTGAAAAATCATGAATAATAAATTTCAAACTTTAAAATAAAACACACTTGGCTTCAGTCAGTCTTGATAAAGAGTTTATAACTCGAAACTTGTCGACTATCCTTTAATGCTGAATACAGTATCTGTTTATTTTTATATAGTGAAAACTAAGCCAAGTGTGTTTTGTTTTAAAGTTTGAAGTTTATTTTTATTATATCGTGAAAGTATTTGATTTAAAAATATTTTTTCTAACTACATGTATATAATGGCGCCGACTTCTAAGGGCCTGAGGAGGCCCGAGCCCCCTCAAAAATTTAAGAAAAGTGCTTTGTAAAATTACAAAATTATGTTGGCTTTTTTCATTTCAATCATTTACTAATTTAAAGCAATATTAAATTTATTTATGGAATAAAGAATTAAATACATACAGAATGTTGAATTTTTAGTTTCAAAATATTAGTACTAGTTTAGTACTCTATTACTTTATCACTAGAGTACTGTATTATTTATTTTCAAATAATCACATATTTTTTTATTCATATTTTATAATACTCAAATATTTTTAAAGCATTAACTTTGAAATATTGTTTTTATTCAATGAACCACGCGACTTATTCAAAGTATGCTTGAATTAGCTATTTCGTTTATCAATCAAAGTGCTATTACTGTGCGACAGCAATATTTAATGTTTTATTCCTTTAATGATAGGTTAGGATTTATTAAGATATAATTTCAGTCTTTTCTGAGCTATATATTCACTGCTCTGTAATAGTCTGAAAGCATAATTATTACTCTAAATTAAATTAGCTTTTTACGAAAATACCGCGTGTGTTTCGTTCCTCAAAGCCAAAAAATGTGTCAAGCTTGTCGAGTTTTCAGGAGTGTCGAGTTATCGAAAGTCGAGTTTTCTAGGTTCTAATGTTGATCATATGACTCTAAAATGCTTAAAAAAACTATAAAACTGGAAAATTTTCCCCGGTATGGCCCCCCCAATATTTTTCATAAGTCGGCGCCTCTGCAGATATATATATATATATATATATATATATATATATATATATATATATATATATATATATATATATATATATATCTTAAGCTACACATTTAAACTTATATAAATTTCAAACTATACAAGTTATGCGTTTAAATTATAGATCGGAAATTATTGTGTATTATTCTAAGATTTCTAATGATTCTCAAGCTTCGTCGATTTTAATCTGAAAATTGCGTTTGACTATTTCAAAAAACAAAAAAACCCACAGCTGAAGATTCTCTCATGAATAAAAATAGAAATATCAATTCAAGATGGGGCAACAAAAGAAGATTTTTCAATATTAGCTTGATGAAAAAAACACATATTCTCAAAGCAGGTAAATTTAATCGATGCTTGAATATTGAAATCAAAAATGGAACTATATTTAACTATAATGAGACTTTGAATCAGGTGAAGTCTATATTATTACCCCGAGGCGAAGCTAAAGGGGTTATAGTCTCACGACAAAAAGTTGGTAACTGGCCCGATTTTAAAAATTCCAACGGATATCGATAAAACACATATGACTTCATCAGGGAATTTGAATTCCCAATTTTTCCCAACGAAGAATAAATAATTATAGCGTTTTTTAGATATTCATTACGACATGCGCATGCGCCAAGGTCGATATGTACGAAGTCCTACAAAACATGCGTCGAAGTGCTCTGTGTGCCACGGTAACCAAGCGACGTTGATAGCTTAAGCTTGATTCTGCGCCTGTGTAGCTTCCCATCCATAGAGATATCTTATCAATTTGATTCATAATTTGCAGCAAAATGAGCCGGGATAGGATATTCAAATTCGACAGTCAAACAATGAATTTTTTTGCTAAATTTTCACGGATTTTATTCGTAATATCGACTTATTAATACATTTATTGCAATTTTCCTTCATTTCATTCGTAGAATCGACTTTCATTGTTATTTAATTTATATAATAGGTACATTCAAAAAATATTGACAACATGCACATGTGCCGAGGGGTTTTATCATTCCTAGTGCTACGCAGTAGGGTGTCCTTCATTTTTTTTAACAAAAGCCTATAATATCGAAAATGTAACATTTGTTACCTTCAGTTTGGAATTATCAAGTTTTACATATATCAAATAACAGTTTAATCGCAAAATGAATTTGGGAAATTTTAAGGTCTGCGCGATTTGCTATTGAGCAATAAACTATTTCTGCCATCGGAAACTGATACCTCCATAAATTTAATATTTAATTCGGCTGGAAATTTCTTTATGAATGGCCACTTGGCGAGGTAGTTTTCAGCTTGCTTCCAAATTGGATATAGAGAGGAAACTCTGCCTCCGGGAGAGATCGGAAGAATTACAGGGTTGTCTCAGGACTGTTAATTTTAACATCGAGACGAAAGTGCATTTCATGTAACACTATGAATTCAACTTCTCTCTCGTACACTTCATATATGTGAAGGTATATATATATATATATATATATATATATATATATATATATATATATATATATATATATATATATATATTATATATATATATGAATATATATATATATATATATATATATATATATATATATATATATATATATATTCGAATTGTTGTTGCCTGTGAACTATTTCTAATCTCTTGATAATTATTAGCAATAACAGGCTAGTTGAATCTCAAAAAACTCGATTTTATTAAAAGGTTGACGTTCCGCCACGACATTCGTGGCTTTATCAAAACTTTTGAAAAAATTGAAATTTCTTTGACATTTATTGATTAGAAAAAATTTGAATAGTTAGAAAAGACTACTATGTTTCTCTGAAATTTTTAATTAATAACTAAAGACGGCCACAGCCGTAATGAAAAATTTTTGAAAAAAAGATAAATAGTACCCTATTCTTTGACTTTTCAAAATCAAAATAATTTGAACCTATTTCGAACATTACGTGGGTAAAGGCTTCTGTGGTTTCACTTACCATCTAATAATAACAGATTTGAATGTTAATATTGGACTGAATAGCACGTTATAAATAACAAAGAACGGCCACAGCCGAAAAATTTTAGTGAAACATAGTAGTCTTTTTTAACTATTCAAATTAATCATTAATAATTAACTATTCAAATTAATTATATATATATATATATATATATATATATATATATATATATATATATATATATATATATATATATATATATATATATATATATATATATATATATATATATATATATATATATATATATATATATATATATATATATATATATATATATATATATATATAAATATATATATATATATATATATATATATATATACATATATATATATATATATATATATATATATATATATATATATATATATATATATATATATATACAGTCAAATTCGTTTATAACGAACACGGCATATAACGAACGCTCGGTTATAATGAACAAATTTAAAATCCTGGCCAAAATCTCTATGTTATTACATATAACTCTGCCTGGTTATAACGAACTTGCATATAACGAAGACTCGGATATAGCGATCTATTTTCTTCACCAAATTTTGAGATATATTATCAGCTACAACGAACTATCGAAGATCTTTCGAAACTTTTTTCTTCAACCGTTTTATGTCTTTTGCAAACGTTTACCGCTCGTTTTTTTGGAGTCGTCGTACGTTAGTATATATGCAATACCTACCAAATTGAGTATTGAGTAAGGGTATGCTTTCCGGGCGTTGATTCTTTACGATGACAGAACAAAATTCGGTGTTAGTAAGCAAAAGCAAAGCAGTACATTTAAGTCAAAAAATCGATATAATCAATAAACTGCAAAATGGGGTAGCATCAAATGCTGCAATCTGTAGGGAATCTAAATTGTCAAGTTGACATACATAAATGAAATACCTAATTGATAAATACTTTCATTTCTGTTTATTTATCAATAAAATTTTTTTTTCAGTAGACGCTTTAAGTAAAACATGATGTTTATTTTGAAATAAAATTCTTACCTCGTTTATAACGGCCACTCGCTTATAGCGAACACTTCCTAGTTCCCCTTAAGGGTTCGTTATATCCGAATTTGACTGTATATATATATATATATATATATATATATATATATATATATATATATATATATATATACATACATACATACATATAAAAATATAGACATGCGCAAATAACGACACAATGCTACCTACACAAATAAATAAAATTCGAAATTGTCAAAATTGATATTTGTCGTAAGTAATTTTCTGAAAGAGTAGTTATAGTGATAGTGATAGTGACCAGATCATTCATTTCGACAAATATTCTGCCCATAACATATCAAATCATATGACTCCTTCAAGAAAAATTAAAATTAACATATCCTGTAATGAAAATAAGTTGAATTGAATGTGATGTTATTCTGTTTCAAAATTTGCAATGATGTCTGACCCTCTCGACCTATTTTCACGTTAGACAGTCGAGGAAAAAACCTGTATAACTCATTTTAGTTGAAATTTGGTTCAGCTGATTAGATTTAAGATTATTTATTACGTTTGGCAACACTGTTTCTGATCGACGTCATATATAATTGAGAGGTAAAAGCCAAGTCTCGCTGGACAGACTATACACTGATATTTCCAAAAGTGTATCTAGCTGTCGATTATTTGGATACCAGGAAAATTAAAATAAGCCTAACCTTCTCGTGATATCACAAAATGAATAAAACTGGAATTTTTGGAACGAAGCTCCTTACGGCAGGCTTACAGGAGATAGGGATTTCGCTGCGCGACCAAATTGAAAGTAATGTAAGACTAAATCCGTAACGATAAAACCGTAAGAATGTGACTCAACTCACACAAGGAAATAGCGTATAATATCTTTCTCTTTCTCCATCTTTCTTTCCGTTCTCTCATCCCTTCTCTTTCTGATTCCGTACTGGACAGCGTTCCCGTTGTTCGAGAGTTCTACGCAGGCGATTCACAATGAAGCCTGTTCTTATGCATATAACTTATACAAAATTATTTTGTACTAGTTATATGCATAAAAGACAGAATACGACAGGAATCAGATATGGCTTAATGAAAAGATAAAGTATTACAAATTTGTTACATAAAATAATGACTACGTATAGTAGGTTTATATTCCATTATATAGCGTTGCTATACATTACACTCTCGTTAGATATACTCTTTTGTCTCAAATCTACGCTGTAGTGACGGCCGAGTGGTCTGAGTACTGAAGACTAGTATCGTATTACTGGGTTCGAATCCAAGTGGTGACTTCGGGCTTTTTTCATTTATTCATTTACAATATCGTTGCAGCTCTTGGCCCCATATTTCAATATTAATTATTTCAACTTGAATTAGTATAAGTTATCACTTCTGTCGAGCGTCCCAACACGCACATGTTTTTTTTTGCAAATTGTGTTCCTTTAATATTATCCGAAGGAACTTCGTTCCTACCTGGTCTCCCATGCCACCGTTCCTTTTTATATTTTGTGACGATGCATCATATGCAAACAGTGAAATGATAGAAATATTCTCCATGAAATACTGTTAATGCTACGTATTGAGCTATTATAGTTATTAACGTAACAAGGCCGATATGTAGCAAATAACGGACGAGGTTGGATATTGTAATCCAAGGCGCAGCCGAGGATTATAACTAACCGAATCCGTTATTTGCGTATCGGCCGTGTGTCGTTAAAAATTTTTCGTAATCCCGTTGAAAGATTATATTTTGATTCCGAAGAAAGAAAAAAACCCGTACCTCGCAATTCTAAAGAAAAATATCAACGTCGTGCACTCTGTTGTCATGGAACAGTTTGACAGTTTTATAAACAACGTCAGTTTTTTGTGTTCTCAAGTTCGCTTTAACGACGACCATGGATGAAATTGATGAAATTGAGGAACAAAATCAAATATTGGGAGAATCATGTGCAGTGCAGCGAGTGTTGATAACTGCCGAAAATAACTCAAGAGCGATATCAAAAAGAATATGAAAATTTTGAAATGTGGCGTAAAAGCAAGAATGTAAAGGTGGTTAATGAAGATGTATTATTAGCCTATGCGAAATGAAAATCAGAGGTTTATTCTCCCAACTCGCTGTGGACCAAGATTTCAATGTTGTTATTGTAAGCAGATTGATGTTTTGAAATAAATATTTGAACAAGTGATTTCTTAACGGGCGCCGGCCGTTATAAAATTATAACGGCCGGCGGCCGTTAACACTGACTTTTCAATTGTCATCTGAATACCGGTAAATCAAAATAACAGTATGGGATTACGAAAAAACTGTTTAAGAATGGAGCCGTTTTTAACAAACTGAATACGTCACTGTTGCACACTGCAGCTTCATCTAGATCTAACATGGATGAGATCAGCAAAAATAAATGAAAATCACAAGTCGCGATTCTCCTCATGGTTTTTTCACTCTACCCTTCGATTCTTCCAGACTTTCCCTGCTTTTATTTTTCCATTTGCCCTTTCTGAATCCCTCCTTTTCTACTTTCCGAACAGGAACTATTCTTTTTAATGCAGAAACTCGCCTGGTTTCTTGCATTCGTATTTGTTTCTGAAGTGAAATGGGCACGGAAATAGAATAAATGACATTTTCTCGTGTTTCTCTGTATGTGTTTTTATCACTGCCTACTTAACTCGTCTCGAACGAAAAATAAAATTTTCTATATTATCGTTATATAAAATCCAGAAGCAACGTGAGATGCAGATTGTCAGAATACTTTTTGTGACAATTTTGAACTTTAAAATTTTCCTTCATTAAGAGTAAACTATATTATTATAATTCATTTTATTCAAAGAATTAACCTAGTGCATGGAGTATGGATAGAGAAGCAGGTCTAGATGAGATCCGAATCAAATATGTTCCTGTTGAAGACAAAAATTAAAACACACAATGGATCATATTTCTACATGAACTCAATCGACCTATGAAATTTCAACGCTCTAACTCAATCTGCAGAAGCTGTGGAGTAGAGATAGTATCAAAAACCACGAAAAAACAATTAATATAGCTACGTAAGAAGGTGGAGGTTGAAAATATTTACTTATATTCTGATAGATTCATTATGCATCGGAAAATGTAACGAAAAAATAAATATTTTTGATAATAGAAATATCTACGTAAACATG
>JARQZK010002901.1:455000-472500 GCA_030704885.1 Cynegetis impunctata | reverse complement strand
ATATATATATATATATATATATATATATATATATAATATATATTATTTATATATATAGATATATATATATATATATATATATATATATATATATATATATATATATATATATATATATATAATATATATATATATATATATATATATATATATATATATATATATATATATATATATATATATATATATATATATATATAAATATGTATATATATATATCAAACATCAAAAAAAATTCCGAAATCTGTGGCCCAGAAGGTCTAAAACTGACTTTGAAAAAACTACTGCCGCACCTGACTGCTAACTTTCATTATGCTGCATATCATTTTCAGGGAAAATACGACTAAAATTCAACAGAACGGAGTAAGATCAAACACACTAATCGGGCAATTTTGAATGCACGATGCCAGATCCCCGATACACCTTGTATAGTAGTGCGGAAGCGCAATAAACCTACAAGCACCAATATGGTTGGACGATCTCATCGTCAGCGGCGAAAAAATGCCACTTTCCCAGCTCGGAGTCGTTAGAGAGCGGGGAGGTAAGAAGTTGTCGGGAGCTCTGTTCGCTCCCCAGGGTGCCAGACTTTTAATTGTTGCGTTTAAAATGCGTGGAAAAACGGGAAAACGTGCGCGCCGACTGAAACAACGAGAGAGCCGCTCTGTAGGTAGAAGAAGACCGATAACGAAGGGGGAAATATAATCAAATTAATGGACAACTATTAAGTGCTCACGCCGCAACATCGTTGTTTCTGCTGTTTCGTCGCTTCTCTAATCAAGGGCATAGTTCTAATAGTATGTTTCTGTCCTGTTGCGTATGTACGTTTGTTATTCAACTACTTACTAGGAAACGAAAGGTAGTTTAAAAAACTAAAAACACGCATGAATAGAAAAATACACTTCAAAGTAGAAAGTAAATTTTCAATAAATTTAAAATGGGAACAGTGCAAATGTGTGTGAAAACAGTCCAAAATATTTATAAGTGAATATACCCTTGACGACGTGATATAATTGTTTTGGTGTTTAGCCTCGCGTCAAAATCGAAAACTATCGATTATATTGACCTCATCACTCGACGTATTTTCCTAAAATATCACTCGAGCTGCGCTCTCGAGGATGTTTCGCAAAATACGTCTCGTGACTCGGAAGTATAATAGATTATTTCCGATGCTCTTGTGATCTTATAACTGATTATATAACTCATGAATGAATAAGCCAATAGAATCCGTGAATTTTGCATAGTTACCTCTAACTGAAAACTTGAAAACTGAATATACCCTTGACGGCGTGATATAGGAAATCGTTTCGGTGTCAAAATCTGAATGTTTTTATATTGACGTTTGTCAAAAAAAATTAACATTTTTTATTCGTTATATAATCGTAACGAATACCACTCGAGCAATCGGAAATAATCGATTATACTGACCTCGTCACTCGACGTATTTTCTTAAAACATCACTCTAGCTGCGCTCTCGAAGATGTTTCGCAAAATACGTCTCGTGACTCGGAAGTATAATCGATTATTTCCTTGTGATTCAATAAATGATTATATTTGTAATTGAATAATAAGAGTGAAAATACTATATAAGTTTTACACCATTAACAACAACTTCGAGGATTAAAATGAAAAAATAGATAAGCTTCACTAGATTTCTATGTCTGAGATTTTAGAAATATTCAGAACCATAATGACGCCTGATTATTTCTATTTCTGAAATATGTAATTGACACACGCACAACCTCTTACAAATAATCTTGTGATTTATAAATCTATAAGATATTTTTCAAAAGCAATGCACACGCAACTTAGAGAAACTAATTAAAAATTTAGATTATTCATCTAACTCTAACTAATTCCCTACTTTATTGCGTGATATTTGATGAATTATATAAATGATAATAAAAAAATTATATAAACATAGTTAATACTACAATCAACATAATCATATTTATTGCTACATGATTTCTGGGAGATTAGAGGTTATAGGATAGTACCTATATCCTGAATGGATAAAATACCAATTCAACTGAATTAACATGAAATAATTATTCTTATACTCACTTGGAATCTTCGCATATCTCTAGGGTTGCCCGCATTCTTGAGGCAGTTTTGATTGCACTTGAGGAAAAATTTTAGAAAAAATCTGAAACAAAAATAAGTTGTCAATATACAAGTAGCACAACAGTTTATCGAAATTTTAAAAGAGGATTACCTAATTATAAACTGTCACTGATTTTAGTGTATCAAGAAATAAAACTCTATCGCAGCGAACTACATCAGAAATGCAGGTTTTCATAACGTATCCAGTTAAAAAAATCTATTCATTCGATTATGAGTTTTCTTCCAAATTCAAAAAAAAATTAAGCCCACTATCGCGTGGACAAGGAGTCAACCTTCCCTCCCAATTCGTATCAAAACCAATCCCATTCAAGGTATCATACAAAACTACCTGCTTACAAACTTTCAACCCTATTGCTACAAAATTGCGTCCTTTATTGTGTGAACAACTTCAAAATACATAAGCACATACATAAATACAAACATATATATATATATATATATATAGATATATATATATATATATATTTATATGTATATATATATATATATATATATATATTATATATATATATATATATATATATATATATATATATATATATATATATATATATATATATATATATATATATATTTATATATTTATATATATATATATATATATATATATATATATATATATATATATATATATATATATATATATATATATATATATATATATCTATATTTATATATATATATATATATATATATATATATATATATATATATATATATATATATATTTTATATATATATATATATTTATATATATATATATATATATATATATATATATATATATATATATATATATATATATATATATATATATATATATATATATATACAAAGATATATATCGCCCCCTTAGTGCAACAACTAGATAACTCGAATTTTATGCATTTTGAGTTATCCAGGTAAAGCTGACCTATTTTTCATGCTCTTTTAAATGCAACATCTAGATATCTAGTACGAGCAACCAAACTCGTTTAAATAGTGACCTGAAATAGATAACTCCGAAAATGCACATTCTATAACAAGACATCTTGAGCTATCTAGTTGTAGCACTGGTATTATTGAGTTACTCGCAGGCAACTTCTTGGTTTCTATGAGATATCTAGTTGTGTGCTTGAAACAACAGGTGGATTTCTGTGCTACTGAATTGTTTTTACAGTGTTTTTCAAACGGTTTTAATGCAAAAATGATGTCAAGGGGTAAGAAGATTTTGGAAATTCTGCGTAGTCAATCACAAAATTTTTTATATCTTTGTATCAAAGTCAACTACCTCTTAAAAAAGAAAAATACGACAGCCTAATGTCTCTTTTCAAAATGAAACTTCCGGCACTCCCTAGCTTGTATGAAGCATATTATCAGAGTCTCCCATTCCAAGGAGACCAAATTGAAAGGCTCCATAACACAGAATCTTCCGAAAGTGATGTCACTGATATTGGTCTTTAAGTCGTGTTAAGTGTTGAAATATTTTGTGTTTTAGTTGAACCATTCTTGTTCATTTTTCATTCCAAATGAAGTTGTATTTAATAAGTGATTTGCTTTTAATTGCTAGTGGTTATAAATAGATAACTTCACTTTTTTTTGACTAGATTTTCAGCAACAACTAGATATCTCAAGTTTTTGATCAAATTCTGCAAATATATAAAACCTGATTTTCTATAAAATTGACTATACATAATTTGATATGCAACATATCTCTATACACATCAAATATTTTTGACTGCTTAACGGTTTTATTTTTTTTAAGTTTTGAAACTTTAAAATCGATTTTCTCGTAGCTATAAATTTCAAGTTACCTAGTTGTTGCACTAAGGGGGCGATATGAAATTGAGTTTTTGGTGCCAAGTATCATAAAAAGTCATGAAACGAAGAACTATCTCGGTCCCAGGTCGAACTTTGCTAATCGCACCCATTTTAATAAGCAGGATTTTAAAGTGAAAACCTGCTAATAATCAAAAGAAGTAACGTAGCTGCACTAGTAAAATGAAGAGAATATACTCGAAAAATGTGTGAATGGGAATGGGAGAAGAAAATCGAAAGGAGTATAGGTTAGTACCATAATTTTCAGTGACGTAAAAATTGAATTATTGAAATAAAGGTATAGTCAGCAACAAAAAACAAAGAGGACTGTGTATTGGAACTATTGTGAAACATGATGGAAAAAATTCCATAACTGAAACAAAAGCTATATAGAATATCAAATATGCTTAATTGTCAATAAAATGTATTATTTTAAGACAATAAAGCATATTTGACTTGATTTGATTTGATATTAATGAAATATGAAGATAAAGGAGAATAATGTGAAGAAAAACTAATTATTCAATCGACACATAAAAAAATTGAATGAAGTAAAATTAAACAAATTATCCAAAAATTGGAGACGAGCTTGTTCAATACTTTCATATTACTATGTAACTCATATCTTAAATATTGGAATTGTAATATGGAATTACCAATAACTTCTCAAATGAGGGATGGATGAATGCTTTCATATATGGTGTGTACGCTTCATAGAAACGAAAAACCAATTCTAAAACATTTTGATATTACACAACCCACCAACTGTATTAGCGAAATTAATTCATAGAAAACATTCAAAAATAAATTATCAAGCAGAAGATATCATTACGCTGTCGCATCTTCCCATTTCACTTACTGCCCCTAAAATTCATTTCCCCACACTAAAATAAAGAATGCCATTACCTAGATGAGGCGAAATTAGTTATTCCACTTGATGTGGGGGGCATCCGCGGTAGCATGCAGGGTAGAATAAACCGTCGACATACGGACGACGCTCTCGACCGACGGACCTACACATGTAACAAAACAGAGGCACGCGACTGAATTACGCGACCACGTGGCATCGCAATGCTCCCGGCTTTTGCCTCTTACAAATTGCTAGGCGGTTATACGATACCCGCAATCAATCGGCTTGATTGCTATGAAGGGATCGATGGTTAAGAAATTATTGTTAACGTTCATTAGAAATTGCGATCAGGCTTCATTTAGAATTCAATCGCGTTATTCAAGTTTTTCTCATCCAATGTTATGAAGAATATGTGGATTATAATTTATTAGATGATTTGTGGAACACAAAACTAGATTTTTACTCATATTTTCCCAGAAAATATGTTACAATATCGAAAATTAACAGGGAAGTGCGGAGGTGATTGTATATTCGTTTCGGATCTCATGGACACCGATTTTTATTTTTGTTCGATTTTTTAAGTATATATATATATATATATATATATATATATATATATATATATATATATATATACATATATATTTTTATATATATATATATATATATATATATATATATATATATATATATATATATATATATATATATATATATATATATATATATATATATATATATATATATATATATCCCTATATAAGTATGATTTTAATGAATATCCAACAGAAGAAGATACCTTTGCTATCCAAGGAACACACTTATTCGACCAGAACAGAAGGAAACAACTATGAGAGAAATAAAACGAAGAAGAGATTAGGACAGAGGAGTTGCACTTATCTTGCTACAAGAATATAACCGATAGTAGGTATCAACATACATAAGAGACCTCAGTAATAAAAAAAAATTCAAAAAAGAAATTAGAAAATGATTGATCACTGAGGATCGCTCCTTAGAATAATCAAATGTTCTTAAAAAAATACATGCGCTTATGACAGAATTTCCAGAAAGTGAAGAGAGGCCATATGAAGACAAAAATAAAATAATTGAGACGAAGAATACCAATTAAGAACTTTATTTAATTTTTAATTTTGTTGTTAGAATCAAATTTATTTTCAACTGTACACAGTTATCACAATAACTCACAGTTTTTTTTCCAGGGTTTCTCAGTTTGTAATACGTATAATATACACACATATATATATATATATATATATATATATATATATATATATATATATATATATATATATATATATATATATATATATATATATATATATGTTTGTATATATATATATATATATATATATATTATATATATATATATATATATATATATATATATATATATATATATATATATATATATATATATATATATATATATATATATATATTATATATATATATATATATATATATATATATATATATATATATATATATATATATATATATATATATATATTATATAAATATATATATATATATATATATATATATATATATATATATATATATATATATATATATATATATATATATATATATATATATATATAGATATAAAATTGAGTTTTTAGTGCCAAGCAGCATAAAAAGTCATGAAACGAAAAACTATCTTGGTCCTAGGTCCAACCTTGCTAATCGCACTCATTTTAATAAGCAAGTTTTCAAATTGAAAACCTGCCAATAAGGACTCCTACGTAATACCTTCTTAATTTCGGACCAAACATTTCCAGATGAAATCTTTAATCAAGATTATTGAAACATTCGTTCTTAAGATTAACAAATCAGTAATATTTGTTGTTCTCTGGTACAACGATCCACGTGAAAATAATATGTGTACCAATTATTAATTCCATGCGAAGTAAATAAAAACAGAAATTCGTTTTCCGGGAAGAGCAATCAATTGGCCAGCGTTCGCTCCGGTCGAGTGAATCCGTACGGGATGGAAATGCTGAAAATCCATTTTCGGCTAATAGCTTTATGATACCAATATTCGAAGCATCCATCTCCTGTGTATATTTGTCCGTTTCAACGCCTGACTGATTCGCTTTCAATTTTAGAGCTGTTTTCCGATTTAAATGCTTCCTCAGTTATCGTGAATTCAACATTGACGAATTTTCCATGCAATAACATAATGGGTCGAAAGATAAATATTTTCCAGGAAATTTCAGTTGTGCGTTATAAAAAAATTATGTCTCTAATTTTAATGGTGAATTGTGCTTTTGTACAATGATATACTAAAACGATTCAGATAAACAGTGATGGGACTTTTGATAGGTCACTACATATGCAAACCATTGATATATATGGGAAAGATCCGATATTGTCGCTATATATAGAAGATTAAGAAACAACGTCTCGTATCATATTCGAATACAAAGCCATGGCTTATGTACTAGAGACGCAATCTTTCAGAACAGTGAAAATTTGGAAAAACTGGTAATTATAAATCATAATAATATGGTTATCCAATGAATGAACTTCATCTTTTGGAAATAGGAGCTACTTTCAATTTAACCTGACATGAATATGTCTCTACCATTGCTGAGTGATCTATACACTAAGCTTAGTTGGCTTTCTTGTGCTAAAAATCTTATGTCTAAGCAGCTGTTGTTGTTTTGTAAGGCTCAAGTCCGTCCAGCATTGCAATACTTCCCTGATTGCAATGTTTGTCATTCCAGATTTATGAGTAAGACCGATTATACCATAGTACATTTACTCTGTACTGTATATCATAGCTGTTCTCTCTTCCAGAGTGACTTACTTAGTAATACATACTATCAAGTAACACTCGTCGGAGCTACAATTCGCATTATTGCTGAATACTATTCCTTCGACCTACTTTATCTCCAATCTTCTAATACTATGGATGTGTGTTCTGAACCTAATTACTCCTTGCGTCTGCGTGGCACAGTTCTGAAGATAACAGTGATGAATCATGAAAAAAGTTGGCCATGGTCAATTTAATACACTACATAAAGTGAATAAGGCAAATTCTTCAATAATTTAATAGTTATTTATGTACCAAGTGCGTTATATACATCTTTACGCCCGGAGGTTGACATTCGACCCGAGGGGCCTCTGGCCCGAGGGATGAATGTTTCCTGATAGGCGTTAGGATCTAGTAGCGCGCGTGGTGCATACAAGATTTGATTTTTCACGAAAAAATTATTTTATAATGAAAAATCGATTTTAAAATCGGTTCATTGCTCCTATACTTTCCATTTTCATTCTCATAGTAAGCATGTCATTTGTTGATATTTTGACGTTTGTGGGTATTTTTATCATCATATTTAGTGAATGTCATTGCTGCTTTCTTTGTGTAGCCTTATAGAAATGATTGAATTGAAAATGAATTTGCCCAAGTATATCATAGAAAATGCAGCCAAAGCTGCGAATAATTCATTGCCAGAAAAATCCAGAGTCGTATACGACAAGGATTATGAATTATTTAATCAATGGAAGTTGCTTCATTTCTTCTCGTACAATCAGCGGGCGCTATGATTCATTATGCCCGCTCATAATGCCCTGGGGCATAATGAGTGTATTTATAGCAACCGTATTTAAGGTAAAATCGACAAATAATATACAAGTGAAAAATAAAAAATTATCAAACTATGTGCCAAGGGGGAGAATACATAACTTCCTGACAAGAAAAGTTGCACAGTTGCAGAGTAGACATTTCATGTCAGGAAGTTATGCATTCTCCCGACGGCATTCAGTGTTTTCGATCTCAGCAGTGAATTGTTGGTTTCCAGTATCCTTGGTGGAGGGCGCTGTAGATTGTTATCCAGATAGTAGCTCGTCCACGTTTTGTATTGGGGAACAATTAGAAATTTGTTGATTTACTCCGAGTCAAATAAGCTGTACTGATGAGATAAGATAAAAACAGCTGTATGCAGATGTTGAGTCGGGATGTCTTGATGATTTCTATAATTAACTGTTGCATTGTGAATGTAGAATTCTCTTCGATAAATACATATAACCAGGTCCCTTGGAAAATTGTTTGATAATATTTAAAACTATTAGAGAATCACTTGTATGAATAAAATAACAGTGTAGTGAACGACGAGAGATGGAAACCGAGAATCATGAAATGGAGACCGAGGGAAACAAAGCGGAGTATAGGTAGACCCCCTCTACGATGGTCAGATGATATAAAGAGGATAGCTGGTGGAAATTGGTATCGGAAGGCTTGGGACAGAGATCAATGGAGGAAATTAGGAAAGACCTATGTTCAAGAGTGTACGAAAAGTGGTTGAGGAAGAAGAAGAAGTAAAGTATAAAATAACAGTGAGGCTAATAGACGACTTGTCATCGACCATTCAGCTTCATTGGAGGAAAGTTGCCGACTCTTTTACAAATATTATCAAGGCAGATGTCGTACAGTCCGTGTCTTCTCATGCTGATTCAAATACGGCTGTTGATAGAATTAATGTTTCACTACAAAAAATATTTTCTAACTCTAACTAAAGCAATGATCTTAACAACTAGGCATAAATTAATGAGTATTGATGTGGATCGAATTGGTATTAATATAGATGACCAAAAGATAGAAATAGTAAAAGAATTTAAATATTTGGGTTTTGCATTGGATAGCTGTTTAACATTCAAGACTCATTTTTCTTGTTTTTCACGGAAGATTTCCAAGAAACTTTATTTTTTCTCTTGTATTGCGGAAAATCTGTATTCATTTTCACGATTAACTATCTATAACACCATCATTTAGCCACATTTCGATTATTGTGCCACTCTTATGTACTGTTTTGACCTTAGTAATTTGACCGCTCTACACAAACTACAAAATAGAGGAATGAGGGTTATTCTGGGATGTAATCGATATACTGGTATTAAGTTAATGCTTAGGAATTTGGATTAGCTATCAGTTGTTGAAAGACTATATAAAGAAGAAAGAAAAAACCCCGTACCTCGCAATTCTGAAGAAAAATCCCAACGTCGTGCACTCTGTTGTCATGGAACAGTTTGACAGTTTTATAAACAACGTCAGTTTTTTGTGTTCTCAAACTCGCTTTAATGACGACCATGGATGAAATTGATGAAATTGAGGAACAAAATCAAATTCCTTTAGAAATATTGGGAGAATCATGTGTAGTGCAGCGAGTGTTGATTAACTGCCGAAAATAACTCAAGAGCGATATCAAAAAGAATATGAAAATTTTGAAATGTGGCGTAAAAGCAAAAATGTAAAGGTGGTTAATGAAGATGTATTATTAGCCTATGCGAAATGAAAATCAGAAGTTTATTCTCCCAACTCGCTGTGGACCAAGATTTCAATGTTGTTATTGTGAGCAGAATGATGTTTTGAAATAAATATTTGAACAAGTGATTTCTTAACGGCCGGCGGCCGTTAACACTGACTTTTCAATTGTCATCTGAATACCGTTAAATCAAAATAACAGTATGGGATTACGAAAACCAATAAATATATCGCATATTCCCACATATTTCAATTATATCATAGTGAAAGAACATCGTTTAAAAAATCTATTTTATATACTATATAAGGCCTATCTACTAGAAAGGGACTATTAAAATTTGGTTATTCAATAGAACATCACTTGTTATTTCGAGGGGATTTGTCGATTTGCCTGGCCACCTGGGATCAGTCATCATCTGGGCGACACAGGGGTGACTCATCCTATATTTTCTGAATGGACATGTCAGAATCTCATTAGCATAGGATAATGGTACTTTTTATTTTTCCTCTTTTGTTTCAAGATAACTTTATCAACCGGCTTTTGGTCTATATGGTTAAGAAACAATCTGAGGAACATAATTATGGTGTCGGGATCGAATCCCGAGTGTCTATACGGTTAAAAAAGAATCTAGGCCACAGATGGTATCGGGTTCGAAACCCGAGTAAGATGTGGATGTTGTAAAGTTCATGAGATGTAGTGGCTATAATTCCATTGTATTGAAATGGTAATAGACACAGTTAAAAGGCCTATGTCGGTAGATAGTTGAAGACATGCGAAATAGTCGGCTGTATTTTTTCACTCCATTAAAAAATATTTTTTTTCTAATAATTGATTTTCTGAGTTTATTTCTGAAATATCATTCAATTTTAATACATACTTCTATGACCAAGAATTAGTAGTCAACTCTTTCATATGAGACCGCAAAAGAGAGATTGTTCGAAATGTTAATTTGTTTATCACAATCGATGGAAATTGATAGACAGACTGTTTCGCCCTTATCGGGGCTCATCAGTATCATCCACCGGGAGTGATAACCAAACCAACATTTCAAACGGTCATACATATTTCTTCTAGTAACTCCATGACATATAAATATGACACAGCGCCACCAGTCGGAAACAATTGAACCACATCTTTCAGAATAGAAGAAAACATTTCGGCAACGAAACTCTTACGTCCTGACACCCGAAGGTGGTTACTATAAACAGTCTGTCTATCAATTTCCATTGATTGTGATAAACAAATTAACATTTCGAACAATTACCGTCTGGGGTAGATGTTGATATTTCGATGCTTCGTGAACTCTTATAACCAGCTCCGCTAGGAGGTTTGTTTGATTAGTTTCAAATAAATGTCCTAGTTCACTTCATTTTATTGCCACGAACGTGTGTCGTTAACACGAAGAATCCTGTTTTCCATTCATTGCTACCTGTAAAAGGTATAAAATTGGAGCGCTTGTTACTTGCTGCGGGTGAATGTTGAATTACATCAAAATGGATGTATCAACTTTACTCTTGCTTAGCGATTATAGTAACCACCTTCGGGTGTCAGGACGTAAGAGTTTCGTCGCCGAAATGTTTTCTTCTATTCTGAAAGATGTGGTTCAATTGTTTCCGACTGGTGGCGCTGTGTCATATTTATATGTCATGGAGTTACTAGAAGAAATATGTATGACCGTTTGAAATGTTGGTTTGGTTATCACTCCCGGTGGATGGATGATACTGATGGGCCCCGATAAGGGCGAAACAGTCTGTCTATCAATTTTCATCGATTGTGATAAACAAATTAACATTTCGAACAATTACCGTCTGGGGTAGATGTTGATATTTCGATGCTTCGTGAACTCTTATAACCAGCTCCGCTAGGAGGTTTGTTTGATTAGTTTCAAATAAATGTCCTAGTTCACTTCATTTTATTGCCACGAACGTGTGTCGTTAACACGAAGAATTCTGTTTTCCATTCATTGCTACCTGTAAAATTTATAAAATTGGAGCGCTTGTTACTTGCGGCGGGTGAATGTTGAATTACATCAAAATGGATGTATCAACTTTACTCTTGCTTAGCGATTATAGTAACCACCTTCGGGTGTCAGGACGTAAGAGTTTCGTTGCCGAAATGTTTTCTTCTATTCTGAAAGATGTGGTTCAATTGTTTCCGACTGGTGGCGCTGTGTCATATTTATATGTCATGGAGTTACTAGAAGAAATATGTATGACCGTTTGAAATGTTGGTTTGGTTATCACTCCCGGTGGATGGATGATACTGATGAGCCCCGATAAGGGCGAAACAGTCTGTCTATCAATTTCCATCGATTGTGATAAACAAATTAACATTTCGAACAATTACTCCGTCTGGGGTAGATGTTGATATTTCGATGCTTCGTGAACTCTTATAACCAGCTCCGCTAGGAGGTTTGTTTGATTAGTTTCAAATAAATGTCCTAGTTCACTTCATTATATATATATATATATATATATATATATATATATATAGATATAAAATTTATAAATATATATATATATATATATATATATATATATATATATATATATATATATATATATACACACACACATATATATATATATATATATATATATATATATTGTTTTTTTTTTCACTTACAACTCTGCCTACGAAAATAAAGAAGTGGCTACACTCAGTCGTTGTTACTTAGGAAAACTACAATAACAATTCATGATCTGAACCGGTCATTTGCTGTATATAATAATAACAAAATCAGTATCACATAATCGATCCGCATCATAGGTCTTATGTTATTGGTATTCCCTTAAAATGAACCTCCCTGTCCCAGTGAGTAAAACAAAGTAAGCCTACGTATAAAAAGTGTCCATCACTTAATCAGCATTTTTTTGTTTTTTTTTAAACTCAAGATACCTACAGTTTAACGCTGGTTCCGAACAGCCAATGAGCTTGAAATTAAGTCATTACCCAACAGTTTATCATATTTAGAACATCGAATTTTCATGGGACATACAAAACACCTACGAGCAAGGTGGGACTCAAACCCACAATCCTCGATATTCACAAGTGATACCTTACCGCTGGGCTACCGAGGCATCTAGGGATAATGTATATTATATTTTGGATTGATTGGGCCGATACATGGTGTATATATTATATAATAATATATAATATATAATATATAATATAAATAAATACAAGCACTCCGGCCTCCTATTGAATAGCCAAATCGATCATACTTCAAGCCTCCTTCTCAATCTTTTCAAAATTACCGAACTACCTGACTAGCAGTTCAGAATTGGTTTTTCCTCTTCTAATAATTATTTGTAACCATCTTTCTATATAATTCTTCTACACAATTTGTCATCTCTTTATTTTTTGTTTTCGATATAACAGAGAAAAATTGTTAGTTTGCCATTAGCATCCGAAGAAGGTGAAGTTCAACCGAAACGTGCGTCATGCGTTATTTCTTTCAATGAATGTGTAAATTGTTATTATTAACCATTGTTTTGATATGATGGATATTAGCCCTAGTGAGTTGTTGAAACGAAGAAAATGAAATATGCTAATTCTTGCTTGTGGTTTCAATCGAGAAGCAAGATGATTCATTTTTAATTGATATGAATTCTACAAAAATTCTTACGGCACATTTTGCTATATCTTTCAAATCTACCCACTTAATAACTGAGATTGAATTCTCGCACATCACTTGGTGAAACATCATGAAGAATAAAGTTTAAACTTCAAAATAAAACAACAATTGGAGTAAGTTTCACCATTTAAAAATAATTAGATACTGCATTTAGCAGTAAAGGATAGTCGACAAGTTCCGAGTTATGCAGACAGGACTACACTCTCCTGTAGTCGGTCTTGATAATGAGTTCATAAGTCGAAACATGATGTCGACTATCCTTTACTGCTAAATACAGAATCTAATTATTTTTATATAGTGAAACCTAAGTTAAGTATGTTTAATTTTGAAGTTTAAACTTTATTACTCTCTTAATTTATTTTTCCGTCGACCTCTGAATAAAAGCTTACTTTAACGTACACGAAATTGATCATTAATGGCCCATTTTAATGTACAATTTCTCCTATTTTAATGTATGATTGTCATGGGCAACCAAACACAGAAGTATTCAGCACGGAATAGTTGAATTATTCTGTGTCTGTTATTCCACAGAGAAAAGGAATTCATAATTCAAATCGAAAAATTTAACTCTACACAAAATAAAGTAGAAACTGCGGAAAAAATTTTATGCAATATATATCGTTCGAAAGTAATTAACACTTCAGTTTCCACCAGTTCCACATATTCCTTATCGGATATTGTAGGTAATGTAAACTTTTCAGAATGTCACATGTCTAATATTCCATCTTTGAATTTCTCAAATTGTTCCATCGGGAGCATAAATATAAATATATCGAAATGAACATTATACAGAAATTTATATTGTGTCAATTGTATCTGTTATGCAAAATAAAAATTTATTTCAATCAAGAATTTATACTCAATTCATGATGAGGTCCACGGAAAAATCTTGTAATAAACTCGTTTATTAATGTAGCGATTGATGGTCTCGAACTATTAAAATATCTCAACCATTAATCGCTGTCATTAATGAACTAGTTTATTAAATAACTATTATACGTATGCGACAAAATAGAGAAATTTTCATGAACACTATTTCTACATATTTACAAACTTCACCGCAAGATACACCCTAAATAACATTGAGCTATTAATTATTTCCTTTATAATAAGACATTTCATGAACTGATACGTACATTTAAACAAAATTACCAAATGGCTAAAATATACACTATAACCCAAGCATAATACTTAGTAGTCATAAATCAACGAATGATATCGAAATAATCTGCCATGAAACTTGGAGATGAAACTATCCGATACGCTCGAATTAATTAATTAAAGTAAGAATTACGACCACATGTCCAAATATTAAGTTGAAAAATTAATCTACATATTGTGTGCGTCCACTTTCTGACCAGTCGACATTCAATTTCATTAACTTTTTATAGGTCCCCGAATTCCATTTATTGTGGTGTTAATTTATGCGTAGGAGATACGAGTAACAGACCACTATCCGGGCGAATTTATGGGTTTGTGACATGTTATAGCATGCGTGAATAGTACATGGAATTGATAATATCGTAATATACACATCATTACTGAATTGTTACTCTGAACTATTGACCAAGAGATATAATTTTCGGTGCAATCAATTGAAGTCATTAATACAGTTTCATCTCCCATGAGAACATTTAGGGAATATTATATAGCTTAAAATATTTAATTGATGAATATTTGAAAACTTTCTGTTTTAACATAGCGCATCACAAGTTAAACGACAAAGGATCTTATTGCAAAATCAATCCAAGTACCAAATTTTAACCATCTTACTCGATCTGATGAAATTTTTAATAACCACGAAGATATGAGAAATATCTACGTGAAAATGGCAGAGGTTGGATTTCCCAGATACCAAATTTCACTTCATTTGGTATGATAAGAGCCGCTGGAGATGCCATTATGTACCGAGAAAACAAATCTATATATACCTATATATATATATATATATATATATATATATATATATATATATATACATATTATATATATATATATATATAATATTATATATAATATATATATATATATATATATATATATATACATATATGGATATAATATATATATAACTAATTATATATTATACTAATATATATTATATATCTTATATATATATAAATCATATATATATATATATACTATATATATATTAAAACAATGGTTAAAAAAATAACAATTTACCACATTTATTATAAGAAATAACGCATGACGCACGTTTCGGTGGAACTTCACCTTCTTCAGATGCTAATAGCAAACTAACTATGATTCCCTGTTATATCGAAAACAAGAAATGACAAATTAGGTAGAAGAGGTAAATACAAAGATGGTTACAAATAATTATTAGAAAAGGAAAAACTAATTCTGAACTGCTAGTCAGGTAGTTCGGTAATTTTGAAAAGATTAAGAAGGGGGCTTGAAATATGATCGATTTGGCTATTCAATAGGAGACCGGAATGCTTGTATTTATTTATCTGTAATGATTATAAAAAATCAAGTTTACTTCCCTTACTTTCAGTATTTAATATTTTAAAATCGAAATTGAATGTGT
This sequence comes from Cynegetis impunctata, assembly GCA_030704885.1. Lineage (NCBI taxonomy): Eukaryota > Metazoa > Arthropoda > Insecta > Coleoptera > Coccinellidae > Cynegetis > Cynegetis impunctata. The sequence continues at coordinate 456,253 of JARQZK010002901.1, read as the reverse complement.
GATTTTCTTGGATTAAATGTTTTGCATAATGTGAATCCGACTTCTGATCATCAAAGCTACGTTTGTGTTCTGAAATTCTAGTTTGAAAATTTCTGAAAGTTCTACCAATGTAAAACTTATCACAATCGCCACAATTAATTTTATAAACTCCTGATTTATTATCTTTATGAACTTTGGATTTATTATTTTTCATATGATTTAGTAAATTATTACCGTTACGATAAGCAATGTTAATGTTGTGCTTAGATTAGAGAGATTTAAGTTTTTTACTTGAATTTCCGATGAAAGGCTGTTGTATTTGATATTATTTCTAGTGAGGGGGTACACCTGGTTAATCGCATTTTTGAAAAACTTTTTATCTATCATATTGTCTAATTTATTGGGATCATAATTATTATTTACGGCAATTTGTTTAATTATATTTTTCTCGATGTTAAAATTGGCATTTGAAAGTGGAATATTTACTGAACGGTGTACCATACTATTGAAAGCTGCCATTTAGTGTTGGAAAGTTTAGTTTTGTTTAGTAAATATTCCACTTTCAAATAAAAAAAAACCTGACTACTGACTTTCTAAATAGTCCATAACTTTTGGAACAAAAATGACCAATAATAGTTTGGAAATAAAGGTAGGTATCTTTGAGAGAATTAAGTTGATCGTAACCAGAGCAACAAAAAATCTACTGAATAAATTGACGAAAAAATAGTGGACATTTTGCTCTTGAAAGTTTGCACGATTCTTGGTTGCGATTAAGCCAATAAACACTGGAAAGCGGCAGTGAATACAAATTTTAGAATGCGCCTGTTAAAATTTACAATGCTTCAGCTGCTGTGCAATCAGTCACATGAAACAAAAATTAGAAACTGTTATATCGTCTTCCATGTATAGCACGTAGATAATGTAGTCTATATAATTTTAGTGAAGAATATTGTGAATATACCCACGATATAAAACGCTTCTACAGTGAGCAGTTAAAAATTTATGCGCTGAAAATAATTAGAATAAAAAAATGCGATTGTGAAAAAGAATTATATTTACCTTATTTTACCTCACTTTCTTGTTCCGATTTCAACAACTGTCATTTAAATATACCAAATACTGTGAACTAATTGAACACCTTTTATATAAGCAATCGTCCGGACTTCAAAACAAATCTTATAGGAAAATTCAGCCTGTCTATGTTTTTGTCAACTTATATCTGGGACCTAACCAACTTCAACAAACATAGGCTCAATCGTATCGTTGGAAAATCC
>JARQZK010002901.1:437500-450000 GCA_030704885.1 Cynegetis impunctata | reverse complement strand
TTAGTTTACAATTAATTGTTGTTCATTCTGCTGAGTTTTGAAAGTTTTTTGTGATGCTTATATGTTTAACCATGTCTTTTTAGCCTGAAGAAGAGGAAAACCCTAACCTCGAAACTGTAGCGTGAATAAATTTCTTTTAAAAAAGTTTGCCTGATCACCAATTACATATCACCTTATAATACATTTCTGGCAATTTATGATTCTATATACCTAAAATAATGAAAGAAAAACTTAAACTTTTTAGACCACTATGTATATCACTACATTATTGATATACAGCATATTTATGAATGAAGTATAGCTTTTAATAGTTCCTAACGTATAGATTTCTTTATCATTATCTCCAAATTGATAGGCTCCAAAAAAGAAGAATTGAGCAATTAAACTATGATAGGAATCATCAATTCCGACCACGTGCCGATCCCTTACTCAACGCCAATTACGGTGGTCAATCTTGTCGGCCACCCGATTTAATTAATTCTACATGTCTGCACACATTTGTGAATTCCAATAGTTGTTTTTTTCCTGGTCCTTCTCTGCCGTTGTTATTCCGATCGATCCGTTGTCTCAAACGCATTGTCATTTAGGTTCTCCGAAGTTGAAGGACAGTGGTGGACTTGCCGGCGAATAGTTCAAAACGATGTAAATTCAATATTATCTACTCCACCTCTGATTGCTTGATTGAAATTTTAGCTTGAACCATTTTATTCTCTTTATCTTTCCCCATATTTATTGAAGATTGACTTTGTAACTAATCTATAAGGAAATGATCTTTTATATCGTAAAAATGGCAAATTTCGTGTGCTTCATTCCTCTCTGAAGTATTTGTCAGGGAGGAGGACAGCGTGAGTTATGGGGATGTGGAGTAGGTCTGTGCATGCCAAAGCTGTCGATACTGCTGTTAATGAGACGTGCAGGCTTATGACCGGCTGCATGAGGGCCACTCCGCTGGATAAACTCTATAAAGCTGCTGGGTGTGAACCACCAACAACTCGACGAATAGCCATTGAACACACCGAAAGATTTAGGCAAACATTTGATAATCGCCACCCTCTTTTTGAAGCACCCGAGCCAGTGAGGCGACTTAAATCACGCAAAGGCTTCTTGAGAACAGTACCGATAGATCCACCAGAAGTCTTCCCCTTAAAACAAGAACCCTCAGCAGGCTCCAGGTTGGACTGGAAAAGCTGGAAATCCCTCAACCGTCTCAGAACAGCAGTTGCTCTCGTGAAGACGAATCTCGCAAAATGGGGAATTAATAATGAACAAGATGTCAAATGCGACTGTGGGGCGACACAGAATATGGAACACCTCCTGGTTTGCAAGAACTGTCCAAGCTCCTGTTCCCTCGAAGACTTATGGCTTGCTAGAGATAATGCACTGGACGTAGCCCGATACTGGGCTGACATACTGTAATATAGACTCGGACACGAAAAAGTAAAGTAAGTATGGGGATAAACACTTTCAGCCAATTCAGAGGATACACTTGTATGTACAAATACATTATGGATGGGTAAGGCAGGATTTATATGGAACAGAGGAAGTGTGGGTAGGGTTTAGAGGATAATATTGGCCTTGTAAGTATGCAAGCAGTGAATTAATTATCGCCATGAAGAAAACTCTGAGGAAAACTCATGGCAGACCAGTCGACCCAGGGATTCGAACTTGGGACCTCCCAAATGGAAGCGAGCATTCCTGAGTTTTTTGCTTACTAGCTTGTTTTTGAAGATAAACTTCTTTGCGCGCATGAAGGTAAAATTCTTACGGATGAAACGCGTCACTTTTTTGTCCAAGAAGAGGAAGAGAGCGATTGAGACCGACTGAGAGAGGGTGAGAAAGGACGAACGTAGCATGAAGCACATAGTCATGGAGCGAGAAGAGAGAGAGAGCGAGCAAGCTAGAGTGAGCGAGAGAGAAAGGAAGATCGAGAACAAATACACTATTGTTGACGTTTGGAGGTTAGGAAATTTTAATATTCACAAACGACATGAGGCATTTTAATTTGCAACTTGTTATTTGAGAATTTTATATACTATTTTGCATAAAATATAAAATAAAAATATTCCATAAATTCTCTCTTCTAAATTCTTCTTTTCCATTCCTCTAGTCTCGGAAATTTGAAGCTTTAGATCAGTATAAATATAAACGAGATTTAAAAATTAATTTGCCAAAGAAGTTTCACTTCGGACATATGTAACTTGTACGCACTTTTTTTGTATTCCGTGCGCTATACATAGCCAAGTGTTCAGTCTCGCTCTCTCACATTCAGTTTACTACCAGCGATCAGCAAAATAATAGAGAAATCAATCTACCGGAGATAGAAAAATTTCGCAGATCGACACGAAATAATACCAAATTTCCAGTTTGGATTCAGAACTGAACACACAACAGTATATCAGCTGATTAGGATAACAGAGGACATAAAGAAAAAACAGAACATCTCAATAGCTACAGCTGCACTGTTTTTGGACATCGAGAAGGCTTTCGACAGATTATGGCACCAAGGCCTAATCTACAAAATGAAAAAAGAAAAATTCCCGAGAAAACTGAACTCAATAATACAATTGTATCTCGATGGAAGCACCTTCACTGTTAAAGTTGGAGAAAACAAGTCTACTGAAAAAACCGTGAAAGCAGGAGTACCACAAGGTTCCGTACTAGGGTCACCGCTGTTCAACATATACATCTCGGATATGCCTAAACAGAGCAAGTGCAAAATAGCTCAATTCGCTGATGACACAGCCATAGGTATAGTTGTCAAACAGATATCAACCAACAATAAACAAAGAACTACAAGAAGATATAAAGATACTTGAGGATTATTATAGGAGATGGAAAATTAAAATAAATGGAGGTAAAACAGTAGCAGTTTACTTCGACTATAAGAAAAGGAGACAGAAAGGAGAACCCAAAGAAATTGAAATGGAAGGACAGAAAGTAGAGTGGAAAACAGAATCTGAGTACCTTGGAGTAATACTCGACGAAGAACTCAATTACTGAAAGCATACAGAGGAATTAAGGAAAAAGCGATGCAGTTACATGGAAGGCTATACCCCCTAATGAACAAGGAGAGCAAGCTGTTCATTGCAGATAAGGCGAAGATAATTAAATCAATAATAATACCAGCAGTAACTTACGCTCGTGAAGTTTGGTACAGAAAGGAGAACACCAAGAAGGAAGCACTGCAGAGCACACTGAGCAGAATTATTAGAACCTCGATAGGTGCCCCTTCCTTGGTATGTTTCGGATAAACAAATAAGAGAAAAAATGAATATTGAAAGCATTAAAGAGAGAATAGAGAAACAAATACCGAAAACAATAAAAAAAATGAAACAACATTGAAACGAGGAAGTCAGAAGAGTCACAGAAATTTTACCCAGGAAAACGAACAGAAAACTACCGCTGATGCAATGGAAAAGGAAAAGAACAGACGAAGATGAAATATCTGCAAAGAGGCGAAAGCTCCAAAATCATATCTCTGCAAGAGAAGAGCCAGAAGAAGGCTAAATAGCGAAACAACACAAAACACAGCAGAAAAACGCGTTAAAATAAGATAAAGAGGCGTAAGGAAGAATATTCTGGACCTTATCAAAATTAAAAGGATCCCATTCTCACATTCGGTAGGTTTCGTTTCAAGTCTCAGGGTAGAGTGGTCTGTATTGAGTTCTTCCAAAACGTTTCAGTCTCTGCTTTGAAATTACAGAGGCGAATGCTCGACCAGTATTGAGACTCTCATCCCCATCTCACCTTTTCTATTCCATTAATTATCCCTCCTCACCCATCCATGATGCACTTGTACATACAATTGTTTCCTATGACCTGACTGAAGGAGATCATCCCCATAACTCAAACAGCCCGCTCACACATACTTAAGAGATGAATGAAACCTGTGCCCTCTTCGAAAATTATATTCATGATTGAATGTTCTATCTACATAAATGAAAATTCCTTATTCACTTACTTTCAGTAGGTTGAGCATTAATAAATTTAGTAAAAACTTTGGAGACATTATTTTTTGTAATTCAATTACTCAAAGGAATTCATTACTATCTTTATACTCTTTTATATATTCTTCGAATATTCATTCCGGTCCTGTATTGCTGCGATTAAATTAAGATTCGATTTCGGCTAAAATTGGAAATAATCGGTCGTCTCTCTGTCGGTGATGTTTTTTTCAAAAACTCGTGCCATATATGCGAGTTCCGTCATAAAATATACATTAACTCACGCTGTTAAACATATTTGCTCAGGCGAATTACAAACGAATAGGACAAGTTGAGAGATTATTTAGAAAGTGGAAGAGAATAACACAGATATAATGAAACAAGATATTCTCAAAAATATCATACACTGAAAAATGAACAAAGTTAAACTTTTTAAATTGAATTTTCCCATAGTATTTTTGCGTTTGGTTTCGATAAATTAATAAATAAGTGATGGATAGGGGCAAATTTTACCATTGTGAATATTTTAAAATCTCTTTTTTAATTATGAATACAAATTCTTGAAATTGAATTTGCGCAATATATATATATATATATATATATAATATATATATATATATATATATATATATATATATATATATATATATATATATATATATATTATATATATATATATATATATATATATATATATATAATTATTCATTCGAATTGTTGTTGCCTTTGAACTATTTCTAAGTTTTTAATAATTAGTAGCAAAAACAGGCTTGCTGAATCTCAAAAAACTCGATTTTATTAAAAAGTTGACGTTTCGCCGCGACATTCGTGGCTTTATCAAAACTTTTTAAAAAAGTTTTGATAAAGCCACGAATGTCGTGGCGAAACGTCAACTTTTTAATAAAATCGAGTTTTTTGAGATTCAACAAGCCTGTTATTGCTAATACTTATCAAACGATTATATATATATATATATATATATATATATATATATATATATATATATATATATATATATATATATATATATATATTTATATATATATATATATATATATATACTCCTGGACAGAAAAAAACCGGACGAACAAAATCTTGTTCAAATTGAATCTTGAATAACTTTTTCAGTTTTGCATGGATATTGATCATTCTTGTGTCAAGTTGTAGGCACTAACATCTCGATTCTCATCTAATGCCTAGCTTACAAAACTTTCGAATGTACGTGGTTTTATACAAGGTAGAACCAAAAGTTTCATTTCGCCCTAAATTTCTAAACACTCTGTGGAAGAATTTAATAGCACAATGATGAATATTTTTACGACATTTATAAGCCATATCTTTCCTCAACGTTCCCTTATTTTATTCATATCCATATCTTTATCCTTAAAGAAAACACAAATTTTTAGAGAAAAAGATGCAATTTATAGGAATGTGTTTATAGAAAATGCAATTTACAACAGTAATCAAATATGAAAACAGAAGAACAGATAAGTCAAACAGATAAACATTAATATCGTGTACTACCCCCTCGTGCTCCAATTACTGCTGCCATTCGACGTGGTAGGCTTTGAATGCAATTAGCAATCGCCCTTTGCGGAATGTTATCCCACTCTTCAAGAAGTGCCACTCGAAGATCTGGAATTTTTTCTACTTGTCGGTTTCGAACAAGCCTTCCTAACATGTCCCACACATGCTCGATAGGATTTAGATCAGGGCTTCGTGGAGGCCTATATAATCGTCGAATACCCATTTCATCCAGATAATCGTTGACAACTCTTGCGACATGAGGTCTGGCATTACCATGCATCAAACAAAAATTCTCACTAACAAAAGGGGCAAAAGGAATAACATGATCCGCTAAACATTCTTCGATATAACGGTTAGAAGTTAAAGCGCCGTTTTCGATTAAAACAAGGTCTGTACGGGCTCCTATTGAAATTCCAGCCCACACCATGATACTACCACCTCCAAAAGGTGTTCTAGTAGATATGCAACAATCCGAAAATCGTTCTCCTTGCCTCCTCAATACACCATTTTTAGAAAGTATATGACGTAGTTCAGAATAATATTTTTCTCACATGTAATCTTTCCATATTTCCTGTCTTTTTTCGTCAACTTTAAATTTACCTACATATTCTTGCTCCAATCTGTTTCGAAACGAGATAGATGTCAAAGAAGCCATGAAATATTTCTCTAATCTCCATACTTTCCGCCACTTTGCCAACTCTTTATTAAACTTGTTCCGCCTTGTTTACAACGAAACAAGTTCGCTAACAGTCTACGACACCTTCGGGAAGTTTTATCTCAGCCAGGCTGTTCATTTAAATAGGGCCAAATCAGCTATTCGTAGACCGCCAACAGCGCCCTCCACTCTACACTTTCCTGCATCCAGGACCGTACTACAACATTGATTTTCAGTGAGACATGGACAAAAATGTTAGTATATCTCAAATCATAATACAGTTTATAGTAATTCGGAAGGTTTGATAATAGGTAAGTCCCTTATTAGCTAAAATATTCATAGATAATTTTGAAAAAACTATTTGCTCTCACCCTTTCAGTGAGACATGTATTTATTACTTCAGATACGTAGACGATATATTAGTATGTTCTACGGAAAAAAAAATTGATGATTTTCGTCGATTTTATTAACCCGATATATCCAAATATCGAATGCAAAACGGAGAGAAACAGAATAACTCAATCAATTTTCTAGATCTCACTATGACTAAATCTGACAATAAACATGATTATATTAAAACAATAACAATTAACACATTTATTAAAAGAAATAACACATGACGCACATTTCGGTGGAACATCGCCTTCTTCAGATGATAAATGAAAACTAAATATATTTCTATGTTATATCGAAAACAAGAAATAAAGAGATGACAAATTTTGTATAGAAGGGGTAAATGGAAAGATGGTTACAAATAATTATTAGAATAGGAAAAACCAATTCTGAACTGCTAGTCAGGTAGTTCGGTAATTTTGAAAAGATTAAGAAGGGGGCTTGAAGTATGATCGATTTGGCTATTCAATAGGAGACCGGAATGCTTGTATTTATTTATCTGTAATGATTCTAAAAAATTTAGTTTAATTCTCTTACTTTCAGTATTCAATATTTTAAAATCTAAATTGAATGTGTGATTTTCTTGGATTAAATGGTTTGCATAATGTGAATCCGACTTTTGATTAACAAAGCTACGTTTGTGTACTGAAATTCTAGTTTGAAAACTTCTAAAAGTTCTACCAGTGTAAAACTTATCACAATCACCACTATTAATTTTATACACTCCTAATTTATTATCTTTATGAACTTTGGATTTATTATTTTTTATATGATTTCCTAAATTATTACCGGTACGATAAGCAATGTTAATGTTGTGCTTAGATAAGAGAGATTTAAGTTTTCTATTTGAATTTCCGATGAAAGTGAGACTGTTATATTTGGTATTATTTTTAGTAAGGGGATACACTTGGCTAATCGCATTTTTGAACAACTCTTTATAGAATAGATAAAAAGTTGTTCAAAAATGCCATTAGCGATAAAAATTCTGATCTGTTACAAAACGAACAAATTGACGTGAATCATTGTCCACTCCTAAATATGTTTAATACCGGATGTAGTTTGAGCAAGTTTTCTGGAAAGATTATCTACCCTCCACCATACTTTAATTTCTTGAGTAATCGTTTTTCCCTAGGTACTAAAAATTTTATGTAAAACTATGATACCAAGATTTCAGTATTTCATTCTATCCGAAGAAGCCACCGTGTGGTGAAACGTCGCGTTATAGAGTCAAATATAATAACCGTTAAAATCAAACATGTGTTTTTACCCCGAGGCGAAGCTAAAGGGGTTATAGTCTCACGACAAAAAAGTTGGTAACTGGCCCGATTTTAAAAATTCCAACGGATATCGATAAAACACATATGATTTCATAAGGGAATTTGAATTATCACTTTTTCCCAACGAAGAATAAAAAAATATAGCGTTTTTACCCCGAGGTGAAGCTAAATTCTCACTACAAAAAGTTGGGATCTGGTCCGGTTTTGAAAATTCCAACGGATATCGATAAAATACATATGATTTCATCAGAGAAGTTTTGTACCCAATTTTTTCCCAACGAAGAATATAAAATTATAGCGTTTTTTAGATAAGAATTACGACATGCGCATGCGCCAAGGTCGATATGTACGAAGTCCTACAAAACATGCGTCGAAGTGCTCTGTGTGCCACGGTAACCAAGCGACGTTGATAGCTTAAGCTTGATTCTGCGTCTGTGTCTGCTTCCCATCCATAGAGATATCTTATCAATTTGATTCATAATTTTCAGCGAAATGAGCCGGGATAGGATATTCAAATTCGACAGTCAAACAATAATTGTTTTTGCTAAATTTTCACGGATTTTATTCGTAATATCGACTTATTAATACATTTATTGCAATTTTCCTTCATTTCATTCGCAAAATCGACTCTCATTGTTATTTAATTTATATAATAGGTCCATTCAAAAAATACTGACGACATGCACAAGCGCCGAGGGGTTTTATCTTTCCTAGTGCTACGCAGTAAGGTGTACTTAATTTTTCTAATAATATTGTTATGGATTTTAACCTAGGAACGGTCACATCAATTCATAACATTCATATTTAAATTCATTATAATCATATACTTGTCGTTATAGTTGCGAAACATATCAGAATGATTTAGATAATAAATAAAACGTATAGGTAGCAGAGTTTCAATATTGGCATTGAATATTTATGACGAGTTTCGGTACATTATAACATCATCAGATACAAAAAGTTACTGAACATAAATGTACAAACAAAGAACAATTATTTAGAAACTAAAAACCACGTGATTTATAGAACTAAAAAAGCGGAGATCGGGAATTCCTTTGAGAACGTACTTCACAGTTAATAATAGTTAAAGTAGTAAACAGAAACAATATCGGAGTGATACGACGAAGGTCATTGCGCACTACGAAATGGATCCTCATCTTTTTATTCTGGTCACGAACATACATTGTCCAATTTCACATTCAATCAATTCGCATGCAATTTGCAAATTACTCGATTCCGTATTGCCTCCTTGCCGTTCACCCCCAACCCTTGAGCATCATCAATTCATTGCGATTCGCCACCCTGCTTATCGTAGCAATGCACTTCAGTCATGTCTCATTTCGTCTCGATACTGTTTTCAATTTGGAGGATTATTCAGGATTGTGTCCATTATTTGATAGATATCTTTGTGTGAGGGCGTGTAGGTGAAAGAAATTCTGTTTAGAGCTCCCCATTTTACATGGATCATTTAAACGGCGTATGGGTTAATCGACTGGATCTTATTTATTAAAAGCTTAGAAGTATTATTTGAAATTACACGTCTCGAGAGAGACGGGGTAGATGACAAAATGGCCTTTGCTGGCATGAAGAGTTTTTCGTTTGTCCAGTAGAATATAAAGTAGGTATATGAATTTATATACATATCACTAATTGAAGGATATTAAATCTAAATTTATGCAGGATAAGCGTAATTTTTTAATAATAGACAATATAAATATACGGAGGTCCATTATTTCTCCTTGGAATAACATATTGCTGCAGGAAATATATATATATATATATATATATATATATATATATATATATATATATAAACATATATATATATATATATATATATTTATATATATATATATATATATATATATATAGTTATACTATATATATATATATATATATATATATATGTCAGCGCTCCTCCAGTTATTTGGCACCTAAAATTTTCAATGAATTACCTTATTTTTTTAGAGAAATGGTCAGTTTGTTGAAAGTTAAGAAAGCGCTTAAGAAATGGATATGTCAGGCGGGAAGAGTTTATTGTAGTACCTTGGTCAATGGAAATGGATACAAAACTTTATTTTTCGTGCAATTTTTTGTGTTGTTGGGAATGATGATAATTTTGGGTAATTAATTATAATTAAATGTAAGAGATTATTTATTTTTATGTGGATCTGTAATTTTTTGTCTCGGTTAGCTTACTGTTTTTTTTGATTCACCAAAAAAATTAAAAATCTTTCACCACAGGTATTTTACCTTTGTGAGGGATCCTATTGTTTTTATCTTTGTTCATATGCAGATAATTAAAAGTAAGAGTTAATTGTATTTGTGGGTATTCGAATAACTGCAATTATTTAAGGGAAAAATAAACGGTATTGTATTGTAAAATTGTAAATAATTAATTGATATGAATAATGATTATTATTATTATATATATATATATATATATATATATATATATATATATATATATATATATATATATATATATATATATATATATATTATATATATATATATATATATAGATTAGCTTTATATACATCATATCATGTGACACCGCATTTTTTTCGATTTATATAAATTTTAGCTTTTCTCCTTTTGGAAATTTGGGTTTCCAGAAGATTCTAACATTTTTACACCCTTCACTAAAATGATTTTTTACATTTAGCATTTGACCGCCAAGTGATAGAATGTCGACCGTAGTTAATTATATTTTGCAGTTTGGTTTTCATGTATTATACATTGACAGTATGAACGTTAACAATATTTTTTTATAAAATGTTGAATTTGTCATACATAGGCACTTTATATGAATTTTGGATTGATTGGACCGATATATGGTGTAAATTAATAAACATATTAAATCAGTGGTTGATAATAACAATTTACACATTTATTTAATGAAATAACGCATGACGCACGTTTCGGTGGAAGTTCACCTTCTTCAGATGCCTCTATATACATACATATATATATATATATATATATATATATATATATATATATATAAATATATATATATATATATATATATATATATATATATATATATTATATTTATATATATATATATATATATATATATATATATATATATATGTTTATACTACATACAAATTAATATACTATATATAGGTAGTACTATATATATATATATATATATATATATATATATATATATATATATATATATATATATATATCTAAAAATCTTCAACATTTTTGAAACACTCTTTTAAACTGGTTACAACTACTGCTCTACAAAATATTGTTTCCTGTGGCTCGTGTTTTTTCGAAGGTTTCATACGTCTTAATTTAACTACCTCATATTATCCTCTTGCTCAATGTGGAGACTTCTCCATCCAATAATTGTACATACTAAGAACTCTCTAAGTAACTGAAACTACACGGCTAAATTTTTGATTTGCTGTTTGTGATTAAATTTTATACCAGTCCACTTCCCTAAAGTTTGCAAATGCTCAAAATTTCGGCTGAATTTACGAAAATTTTGATATTTAACGAGCTCAGGTAAGAAATTTCATCTCATTTGGTCTGATATAGATGCTCCAGATATCTAAAAAGGTAAATATATATATATATATATACTATATATATATATATATATATATATATATATTATATATATATATATATATATTATATATATATATATATATATATATATGTATATATATACATAATATATATATATAATTATATATATATATATATATATATATATATATATATATATTTTAAAATAATTATTTTCATCGGGGAAACCTTATGCCTAATTTTTGTTCTTAAGATAAAATGAAATAATATGTAATCAAGATTATATGTATCAGGATCGTAAATTGTTACACCTATGAGAGATGAGTTGTGAAATTCAAACTCTCGATAGTCAACTGTTGTCCTTGTCGCGACCGCGTACCGTCACTGTTAATAACAAATGTGAATCGAGCCGACCAGGCAGTGAATACGTTCAACGTAAATGAGTTATTCGGGCCTTGATTGCACGCAAATTTACATGACGGGGTTGGCTTGCGACCTGAGTTATGACTTCGAATTGTCATCGCCGATATGACACAGTCACTTGTCACGCGGACATATGACAACGGTGCACACAGCGACATTTCATTGTCGAATTACCTTTAGCGTTTTGGATTTATGCCGGCTCGCCCGCTGTTGTGTAACAATCTGTCGGATTTATTTGGCAGAAATGGACGTAATCATTTCGGCTGTTGTTAATTTACATTATATGGCCAAAATGTTTCATTTTTATTTGAATTTGGAGCTTGGGTTGGTTAGAAGCTCGAAGTATAAACAGTTATTTTGATTCCAGGAAATTAGCTCAACGTCGTATAACTCCAGTTGTATTCATGTCTGGCAGTTCCGAGCTGAAGAGTCAGATTGAAAAAAGCATGGAATTATTAAAATATTTGGAAATTTATTCAAACTGTTTTTGACATTTGGAATAGATTTCTTGAATATTATATAATAAATTTGAATCAGTTTCTTACTCACGTCTAGTCGAAGATGATCGTACCATTTGATAAGTGCATCAGAGTTTTTGAAATCTATATATATTGTTTTGATATGTTTATTAATTTACACTATGTATCGGCCGAATCAATCCAAAATTTATATATAAAGTGCCTATGTATGACAAATTCACAATTTTATAAAAACATATTGCTTACA
>JARQZK010002901.1:427500-432500 GCA_030704885.1 Cynegetis impunctata | reverse complement strand
TATATGTATATATATATATATATATATATATATATTATATATATATATATATATATATACATATATATATATATATATATATATATATATATATATATATAATATATATATATAATATATACATATATACATATATATATATATATATTATATATATATATATATATATATATATATATATTATATATATATATATATATATAATATTTGAATTGTTGTTGCCCGTGAACTATTTTCAACTTTTTGATAATTATAAGCTATAACAGGTTTGGTGAATCTCGAAAAAACTCGAATTTATTAAAAAGTTAAAGTTAAGTTTCGCCACGAATGTCGAGGCGATACGTTACTTTTTAATAAATAGAGTTTTTTGAGATTCACCAAGCACGTTTATTGCTAATAATTATCAACAAGTTATATTAATATATATATATATATATTATATATATATATATATATATATATATATATATATATTATATATATATATTTACTTATATATATTTTGATTTTTAAATTGTTGTCTGACTTTGTATGTCATGTGTTTACTGTAGAATTTTATTGTAATGAATTACTTGGTTTATCGTGGTTCACACCCTCGTCTTCGTAAGTCTTGTCTTCATACTTGTTTAATCGTTCACTATTTTATCCTTATTGTAATTGTAGTTTTCCTGAAGAAGAGAAAATGCTTGAGCAAAGAAAAAAGAGTACAACTGAACTAGTCTGCTGCAACTCCCAATAGAGAAAAATTATATATATATATATATATTATATATATATATATATATATATATATATATATATATATATATATTTATATATGAATATATATATATATATATATATATATATATATATATATTCATATATATATATATATATATATATATATATATATATATATGTAAATAGGTATATATACTATATATATATATATATATATATATATATATATATATATATACAGGGTGTCCCAAGTTCGAGTGCCTATTAGACGTTTCTGGAGAACTGGACATATTTGAAATTTGAAAATTGCGATTATGATATTGCTCGAAATTCTCTACAGAGCTGAAATATTTTCGGAGCTCAAGCACTTCCGGTTTTACAGGGAGTGAAAATAAATTTCATGATAAATTTTTTTTTTCAAGTTTTTTGTTCCTGATATGATCAAGTATTTAATTCTGCGTACTTTTCTGTTGACACCATTACATTTGTTCGAATAATTTTCGAAATAACGGAAAAAAACCCCAAAAAAAGTCAAATATGTGTAGTCAGTATTATGTTCATTATTCTTATTTCCAACATCCTAAGCGTAAACCGTTTTTACAACATGGAAGAGGAGGAATGTAAAAAGGTCATGCATCTCCTGAATTTTGGAAATATCATCACAGGGTGTTTCAAATTTTGTGTCGAAAATTGTGATCAAAAATTGGCCATAACTTCTGTTTTTAAAATTAGAACCCTATTTTTTTATGATTGCGTTTGATTCTGCGAAGAAAAATAATGGTAGTTTTTTAACATGTCTGTTCTCCTAAATTCAATAATTTATGAGTTATTTGAGATTTTCCGGATTTATGGTGTACGTAGAGTGAAATTCTTATGAAACCATAGGAACATTCTGTAACCATAGAAGATAAATTATCTATTAATTATTCACAAGTGTCAGGTCTAATTGTTATTCGTTATCTTCATTTCTCGCTTTAATAAAATGAATCGCTAGTTTAATAATGAAATTCTAGATCTATTTTTTATACATGGTGAATGTGACAGAATTATTAGTAGAACCTGCCGGGCTTTCAACGAGAAGTATCCCCATTTACCTTCCATGACGGAGGAGATCTTCCGAAAATATATTTCAAACTTTCAAAGTTTTGGAAGTGTAAGAGCTCTTAAAGAATATAAAAGAAGTGTAGTTGATGATGATGAGAATGAAATCAGTGTTTTGACTTATTTCGAAGCCGAATGAAAATGCATCTATTCGATGTGCAGCTCATGAAACAAATGTAAGCAGAAATTCAGTGAACCGAATTTTGAAGACACACAAAATGCATCACATCTTATAAATATCAGAAAGTTCATACATTAGAACCAGGTGACTACATGAAAAGGCTAAATTTTTGTAGAAGAATATTAGAAAAAACTTGAGAAATGATTAAAATTTTTTTGAAAAAGATATCATTTGGACAGACGAAGCTAAAATTCAATAATGAAGGACTATTTAATCGAAAAAATTACCACATTTGGAAAAGTGAAAATCCACATGAAAAAAGACAGAGAAATCCCGAGAACAAATTTAGTTTTAATGTGTTCGCTCTTTTAATGAACAATAAAGTGTGGTACTACATTTATGAAGAAAATTTAAATACAGAAAAATGTTTGGAAATCCTGAGAACTTTTGTTTCTGATTTTTTGGATGAATTACCGTTGAGTAAGTCGAGTACCGCATTTTATCAATTGGATTGAGCTCTGGCACATAGTTCGCTCGAGGTTTCGGAAGAACTGAATGCAATGTTTGGTAATCGGTGGATTGGACGCCTTTCTTCACTGTCTTGGCCCCCAAGATCTCCTGATCTTACTCCCTTGCATTTTTATTTATGGGGTACAATAAAGAACAAAGTCCTATTGGAAGCAAAGAAGATTTAATACGTCGTGTTGAGGATGCTTTCCACTCACTTAAGAGGGAGGAAATCGAAGAGCAACTAACCGTGGTGTTTTAAGACGTCTTCGAAAGTGTGTGGAACAAAATGGCTATCATATTGAAACTTTTACCTGATCTTTTGTTTTGTTAATTTAAGTTTTGAAAAGTATTTTTATTTTTTATTATCATAATTTATTTATCATAATTTGGTGCACTGAAGTACCAAATCCATTTAATGTGTTTTCCATTGAAGAGATGAATTTTCATTCGCTTCGAAATAATTCAAAACACTAATTTCATTATCCTCATCATCAACTATCCTTATTTGGAATTATCTAGGTGCTCTAACAATTTCAAAACTTAAAAAGTTTGAAACATATTTTCAGAAATTGTAAAACAAATGGGGATACTTCTCAATGGATACTCGACATTCTGTGGCATTCACCATGAATTTGAATAGTTATTTATGTACCAAGTGCGTTATATAGATCATTATGCCCTGAGGGAAACATTCGGCCCGAGGACCTCTGGCCCGAGGGATGAATGTTGCCCGATGGGCATAAGGATCTAGTAACGCACGCGGTGCATACAAGATTTTATTTTTCACGAAAAAATTACTATATTATGATGAAAAAGCGATTTTAAAATCGTTTCATTGCTCCTATCCATTTTCCTTCTCATAGTAGGCATGTCATTTGTTGATAGTTTGACGTTTGTGAATATTTTTGTCATCATATTCAGTGAATGTCATGCTGCTTTCTTTGTGTAGTCTTATAGAAATAATGGAAATGAAAATGAAATTACCCAAGAATATCATAGAAAATGCAGCCAAAGCTGCGAATAATTCATTGCCGGAGAAATCCAGAGTCGTATACGACAAGGATTATGAAGTATTTAATCAATAAAATTTGCTTCATTTCTCCTAGTACAATAAGCGGGCGTTTTGAATCCATTATGCCCGCAAATGCGGGCATAATGACCTAGGGCGTAATGAGTGTGTTTATAGCAACCGTATCCAAGGTAAAATAAACATATTATATACAAGTGAAAAATAAATAAATAATATCATTTGAAACTGTATTTGAATGTGTATTGCGTATAATTGAAAGAATACAATATAAGAAATAAATCCAAAATCAAATAATTAAATAGCGACGGTTCATTTTGTAGAATCGAAAAATAATTTGATCTGTCACTTGTGAATGATGAATGGGATAATTTATCTTCTATGATGGTTACAGAATGTTCCTATGGTTTCATAATAATATTCATCGAATCTTTTTGGATTCTATGAATTAGACCATAAATACGGAAAATCTCATATAACTCAGGAATGATTGAATTTAGGAGCACAATCATGTTGAAAAACTATCATTATTTTTCTTCGCAGAATCCAACGCAATTATAAAAAAATAGGGTTCTAATTTGAAAAACAGAAGTTATGGCCAATTTTTGATCACAATTTTCGACACAAAATTTGAAACACCCTGTGATGATACTTCCAAAATTCATGAGATGCATGACCTTTCCACATTCTTCCTCTTCGATGTTGTAGGAACGATTTACGCTTAGGATGTTGGAAATAAGAATAATGAACATAATACTGACTACACATATTTGACTTTTTTTGGGGATTTTTTCCGTTATTTCGGAAACTATTAGAACAAATGCAATGGTGTCAACAGAAAGGTACGCAGAATTGAATACTTGATCATATCAGGAACGAAAAACTCATTTATTTTCACTCCCTGTATAACCGGAAGTGCTTGAGCTCCGAAAATATTTTAGCTCTGTAGAGAATCTCGAGCAATATCATAATCCCAATTTTCAGATTTCAAATATGTCCAGTTTTCCAGAAACGTGTAATAGGCACTCGAACTTGGGACACCCTGTATATATATATATATATATATATATATATATATATATATATATATATATATATATATATATACATACATATATATATATATATATATATATATATATATATATATATATTTATATATAACATAATTCCATATATGCAGGGCAGTATTTGCCCCTAGGCGCACAGGGCACGTGCCTAGAGCGCCAAATTTTCAGAGTCAATATTTTAAAGAAGGTTACTGGATATGGTAGGCTGAGCGGTAGTTATGAGGGGGGTTATTGTTGCCCTTTCAAGAGTTCAAGAGTTAAAAAGCGCCATATTCCCCAAAGCTGCACTCTGCAATTACCTATACGTCACGAAATTTGTGACTTTCTCAGAGGTTTAGAGAACGAATTTTTTGCGGTTTTTGATTTCTAAAACTTGAATACGTTACAGGCAAAAACAATTGAAGTATATTCAATGTATACATACATATAAAAATATGTATATATATAT